>CM035433.1:59195720-59323220 GCA_020310875.1 Ceratopteris richardii | reverse complement strand
TGAGCTCCCAGAGTGATCCTGTTTCCCTGTTTTAACCCCCAAAACCCTGAACTGGCATAACTTTCTCATACGAAATCCGTTCGGAGTGGTCTTGGGTTTGTTGGAAAGCTCGTAAGAAGTACAACAAAAACATCGACTGGTTATGTTAATATTAATACCAGGATTATTAGAGAGGGTATTTTGAAGTTGACCCTCAGGGAAACTAGAAAATCAAGGTGTTCCAAAGGATTTTGAGCAATATAAGAGAACTTTGGGACTAGAAGCCAAGGCTTATGAACCTGAGATCTGGCAGACACTTAGGCAAGGATAGACAAAGCATTAGATCATCTGAGGCTAGTGTCAACCATACAGCCAAGTCTTGGGCTCAACAGCTTAGTGGTTATCCTTACACACGAAGTTCAGAAACCAGTGACTCTCAAATGTCTTTTAGCATGGAAAGACCCACACGTAGCTCAGACATTGCCTATTTACAGACACCAGAAGGTCCCTATAAGACCCAATTGGAGTATATCCGGACCAACCAGTTAGGTGCTCGCATCTATGAGGATGGTCTAAGACGATCAGTGGTTCAACTCAAGAATCCTGACCAACCCTTTGGACTTGAACACCCAGTGGTCAAGTTTGAAGAGGGTGCTTACATTGATAAGGAAGGAACCATGTATGTGGTTACCAACTTACCAGATAGGACAGATGAGTTGGGAAATATCATCCCGGAGAATGAGATAGGAGACCTAGAGCAAGGAGACCTAGGAAGAGAACCCAAGACCCCCAGAGGTAAGTCAGTCTTAACCAGAGTGCTCACTCCGGAATGGATTCCTCAAGATAACAAAAGCATAGAACTATTCGCGAATAGAGAAACGGAGGAAGCCTTTTGGAGATTTAGGCCAGATCAACCCAGCCCAGTAGTCACCATCTACGAATTCAAGGATCCAGAGATACCAGGGAAAGTTGTCTATCTAGATCACACATCTCAAAAATTATTCTTGGTATCAGATCATGACAGACATGCTTACACTTGGCAAGGTGAATCAATTTTTCCTCCACCAAGATCTAATGTTTCCCAGGGCCTCCAAGGAGCCGGATCATCTAAGGCTCATGAAACCCAGAGAGAAAGAACTAGAGAGAGACCGGAGGTAAGCTTTGCAGACACTGTAGGCAGAGACAGATCGGGATATGGAAAGGAAAGACTTGAAAGGGAGAGACATAGAGTTCATAGGCATCAAAGAGATGATCATGATTTCCCATTGCCTAGACCACGAGAGCACTCAAGAACCCTTAGACCGTCTCAAGTGGTTAAAACAATGAAGAATTACTTTGATGGATTTGGAGATCCTTATGATCATGTGGCGGAGTTCAAACAAGTGCTAAGAGCTGAACAGGTTGAAGACTTATTCACCCAGTTCGAGGCATTTGGGTTGACTCTTAAGGGTACTGCCTTAGCTTGGTTTCAACCTCTAAACAGTCGCAACTATAGAGAGATAGGTCAGCTGCTAGAAGAATTCATTGTGGAATTTTCCAAAAGTGGTATCAGGCATAACACATCATCCTTGATCCACAGCTTCAAGCAGACACCCCAAGAAACAGTGTGACTTGCAGGAAGAAGGTTTAGACAGTACTTGGAAAGATGCCCTGTACCAGAATTACCCACATCAGCCAAACAGGTGGCACTGTTTTTAGATGGCCTATTGAGCACAAAACTAAGGTCATATGTATACTTGAAAGAGCCTAGATCCATAGAAGAGTGTATACGGATATGCATTGACATAGAAGACAACTTGGGTGAGGAATTAGGACTATCCAAACTCTATAAGGATTCTGATAGTTCTACAAGTCATACCTCTAGAGCCTCCACTGAGATAGATGAGATAGCTGAGCAAGTGGCCAAAAAGCTCGGAGTCCAAAATAGACAAATGCCAAGGGTCACCTCAGTGAAGCGATGTTATACGTGTGGAGGAGATCACATGGTTAATGTCTGCCCAATGATGACTCAACCCCAAGGAAACCCTAATGCTCTATATTGCACCATTGAGAGAAAATACACCAATCATACGGCCCAAGATTGTCCCTATAACAGGCAGGCTGTTAAACAAAATTATCAGCAACCTTACCAACAGGGTAGGTATCAGAATCAGTACCAACAGCCATATTATAGGCCACAACAATATCAACCGCAATACCAGCAGCAATATCAGGCACCATATAGGCCACAACCAGTCCTAGGAAACCAACCGCCAGCTCCTGCCAATGTGATCCCAGTTAAATATACGATGGCAGAGGAGAACCATAATAGAGCATTGGTGCCACTAACCCCATTGGTCTCAGAAAATGATTCTCACGCTCATGGTTCAAACTACTTCCATGAAGATAGTCCACATGCTTATTATATAGAGTCACCTGAGCAAAGTGAGACTTCTCAGTATCAATATGAGACACCACCTATGGAACAAAATTGGGAGCCAGAATACTCCAATGTCATGTATACGAATCCAAATCCTAGGCCCCAAGTGAGACAAGTAAGACCACAAGCTCCTAGAGGACCATGCTTTAGATGTCAGGGCGATCATTTCATTCGTGAATGTCCCCTCCAATCAGCTCTGGGACTAGGACAAAACATCACAATACAAGGCTTTTGTCCTGAGTGCGGCAAGGAACATCTTCCTAGAGAGTGTCCCAGGAATCCCTCTAGTGTACCCAAGGTTACACCCATCAATGTGGTAGGCTTAGTGGCAGATTCAAGTTCAAGTAGCAATAATGTGGCTCCTGTACAGGCAGTTACTAGGGCACAGGCTGCACAACAAGCAAAACCATCTGAGCAATCGGAGTCAAGTGAGGCAGGAGAACCTAGTAAGAGGAAACCAAGAACATGGAAGGATACCAGAGAGAAGGCTAATCGCAAGTGGAACAAAAAGTTATCCGAGCTAGAAGAAAGCCTAAGGGATACCAAAACAAAAATAGAAGACATTGCATCTCAAAGCCCCTCGCATGCTGAAGCTCCATCCACTCCACCTCATTCCACTCCAACACCCATTGTAAATAATCCACAACCAGGGTCTGTTCTTGCAGATCCAACCCCAGAAGGTTTGGACATAATGTTCAAGGCCTACCAGGCTCGTCTTCAAGAAGGGCCAACAGCTGCAAACCTAGACAAGAGTTACCCTAGAGCAGATTTAGAGATTGAACGGATGAAAATGTGCATGAAAATGGTAGAACAAGCTCAAGCTATACTTGAGACTAGTCAAAAGTTCAATCAGACAAACTCTGTCAAACCGGATTTGCATTTCCAAGGCTTACTAGAAAGATTAGAGCAGTTGGTAAATAAACCACAAATTCCTTTACCACCACAGGCTCAACCAACTATTGAAAGAGGAAGCTCACCACCAATGGGAGCTTATGTTCCTAATTCCACGGATGCTGGAATACCTCCTTCAATTCAACAATACTCTCAAGAGTTCTTGCGGGAAATACAGGAAGAGAAATGGGCCAAGGAGAAGGGTAATTCCTCTCCTATTCCTGAGATTGATAATCTTCATGATCAATTTCCCCAAGACATTCCGTCTATCTATGGAGACCAGGCTGAGCAACAAGAAGATGAAAGATTAGATTTTGAATCTAATTCTTTACAAGAGTTGCCTCATTACACAGGCCCATGGGAATCTGAATCTCTCCAGATCAGAGCTCCCACAATATTGGTAAGAAATGAAGACTCAGTGATTCCAAGAAACACTGATGTTGTGAAGAACACTAAGGTTCAATGTCATCTCACTGTAGAGGAGCTGCTCAAGGCAAAACCGGAGCTATGGAATCATGTGAAGGATCAAGTTCCAGAACTTGAATCCAATATGCCAAAAGTAGGCTCTAAGCAAAAAGTTCCAGAGATACCTCTCGACAAGATAGGAGATATGAGCGAAGGTGAAGAAGGTAATACTTATCTTCCAATCACCTATCAAGGTTACACAACCAAAGCAATCGTAGATTCAGGTGCTGGTGTTGCTATTGCGACCACCTCCTTGTGGAAGCGATGGGGCAAACCCACATTAAGACCAACTAGAATGAAGCTTCAAATGGCAGATAATCATTTTGAAAGACCTCTAGGATTGCTCGAAGGGATAACTCTAACCACTTGTGGTGTAGAGTTTGAACACACATTTGCTATATGTGACTTTGAGAAAAATAATGTCTACGAGATGATCCTAGGAAGACCCTTCCTACGACAATTGCAAATAGTACAGGATTGGGGAAGCAACTCCTTGTACTTACAGCACTTAGGGGTCACCACCAAGGTCAATTTGAAGGATTACACCTTCAGAGATGTACCACCCCTACAGTGGAATCCTATCCACAAAGCGAAAGAAAATTCTATCTCCGTGCATTCTGGAAGTTCACCTGATCCATCCTGGCTACATGAAGATACTCACTTGTGGATGTGCAAGGTTGCAGAGGAAGAGGAAAAGCGCCTAAAAGCGAGAGAAGAAGGAACTTCCCCAGGAGATAGACCAATAAAAGACCCAGCCTATACACCGATGATATTTCCAGATGAGGAATTTGAGCCTCATGGTTGGGCAGAAATCTTAGCTACCATGGACATAGCAGTCAATGAAGAACAATGGACACCTCATTGTGATGAGGAGGGTTATGATATTTCAGTGTTCATGTGCCAGCCCCTGTTGGAAGAGTGTGATCCTAGTGAGTTCATAGAAGAAGAAGAGAATGACGATGACCTAGAATCCATTGTGATGGATACTTACTTTGACTCAGAGGAACACTATTTAGAAGACATAGGAGTGTTAACCCAAAAAGAAGAAGAACCCCTCACGAGTATTAAAACGATAAATTCAAAGGAAGGAAGTGAAGGAGGTCAAAAGAAAAAGAAAAGAAAAGCAGTAAAACGAGAAGAAGAAGAATCGTTGTTTGAAGTACCAGAAAATTTCAAGAAATATGAAGTGGAAGACCGAAAAATTTTGGTACGAATGCCTAAGAGAGAGGCCATTATAGGAGAAGCATATGACAATAAAGAAAAGACCAAAAAAATTGTAGTGACCATTGAAGGGAGCGAAGAGCGATGTACGTACATAGGAGACGACCTAAGTGCAAAAGAAGAAGCAGAGCTTGTAGCTCTATTAAGGGAATATAGGGATGTGTTCGCATGGCACTATAGAGACTTGAAAGGAGTAGATCCAAAGATTTGCTCTCATACGATTCCGATGACCGCTGATGCCAAGCCCACTAAACAAAAGCCCTACACATATAATGACAATTATGCAGCCAAAATAAAGGAGGAAATTGACAGGCTGATTGAAGCTGGATTCATCTATGAGATTGAGCACACTGAATGGGTGTCCCCCATTGTGGTGGTGCCCAAGAAGAATGGGAAATTGCGAGTGTGCGTTAACCTTAAAAAAGTTAATGCCGCAACGATCAGAGATAGTTATCCACTTCCAATCACCGAACATCTATTGGAGCGTGTTGCAGGCAAGGAAGTTTATAGCTTCCTTGATGGATTTTCAGGTTACAACCAAGTAGCTATTGCCCCCGAAGATCAACACAAAACGGCCTTTGCCACAGAATGGGGAATTTTTGCATTTCGTGTGATGCCATTTGGGCTCACCAATGCAGCTGCAACATTCCAAAGGCTCATGTGTCATGTCTTCAAGGAGTTCTTGCGGAAAAGCTTAGAAGTATATGTGGATGATTTATGTGCGCATTCCCAACAGAGAAGTTACCACATCCCTGAGCTCAGACAAATCTTCAACAAGTGTAGAGACTATCGAGTGTGTCTGAACCCAGAGAAGTGTGTGTTCATGGTACGACAAGGTAAGATCTTAGGTCACATTGTTTCTAAGAATGGAATTTCAACAGATGAGGACAAAGTAAGAGCGATAGCAGAGCTGCCAAGACCAAGGAATGTTAAAGAGGTACAAGCCTTTATGGGCCATTGTGGATATTACCGTAGGTTTATCCACATGTATGCCATCATAGCTAAACCTCTTTATGGGTTGTTAACAAATTTTGAGTGGAACGAGGAATGCGAGAATTCCTTCAACGAGCTGAAAAGACGTTTGTGCACAGCACCAATATTGACTACTCCGGATTGGAGCAAACCATTCCATGTCCATGTAGATGCCTCCAATCATGCAATAGGATGTGTGCTAGCACAACCAACAGGTGAAGGAAACCTAGATTTGCCGATAGCATATGCTAGTAGGCAATTAAATGCAGCTGAACGAAATTATACCGCAACGGAGAGGGAAGGCTTAGGCATGGTATACGCTGTGAAGAAGTTTAGACACTATCTATTGGCCAATAAGTTCAAGTTTTTCACTGATCATCAAGCTTTACTATATTTGGTCAATAAACCCTGCAATACAGGCCGTTTGGTGAGATGGTTCCTCTTACTAATGGAATACGACTTTGAAGTGGTTGTCAGGAAAGGTAGAACCCATCTTAGGGCAGACCATCTTTCTCGCATCACTTCAGGAGAGCCACCGCAAGGAGTGTCTGATGAATTGCCCGATGCTTATCTGTTCAATTTGGAAGTTGTTCCTAAATGGGCAAACAAGTTGGTACCAGTCCTAACCTTCGGTCCTGCAAATAAGAATGTGAAAACAAGCAAAGAAGAAATTGTAAAATCACAAAAGTATCAAATATTGGCCGGAAGTATGTACAAGCAAGATACCGAGGGCGTATTAGCTTGTTGTGTTGAGGACGACGAACATACTAGTTGGATGCAACAAGCCCATGAGGGACTGCTAGGAAATCACTACTCTAAACAACGAACATTGCAGAATCTAAAACGTTTAGGAGTGTATTGGCCTAGCATGGACAAGGAAATACAGGAGTGGATCCAAAATTGTCCAGTGTGCCAGAAGAGACCCCCAGTGGAGCATGCCACTCTTTATCATGTGTCATTAATCCCAGATTGGAGTGCTCCATTGGTTGAGTTCATGAGATCGAGAACATTACCCAATCAGGCTAGTCTTGCAAGAAAACGGAGCATGGAGCAAGAGGCTCAAGACTATGCCTTGATAGGAGACAACCTATATCGAAGAGGCAAGGATGGTTACCTAAGACTGTGCGTTCATGAATCAGACTATTTGAAAGTCTTAGAAACTGCACACAGCGGTGCTGCAGGTGGACACTTTGGGCCTGACAGAGTAATTAAGACCATTTTATTCTCAGGACTTTGGTGGCCCACTCTTCATATGGATGCACATACTTATGTGAAGAAATGTGACACATGCCAACGTGCCCAATATCCGATAAGAAAAGACGAGATGCCTTTAAGGCCAATGATGGGAGGACGTGCATTTTCAAAGTGGGGTATAGACTTTGTTGGTCCTATTAACCCCCCAGCTAGAAACTCCCATGCAGAATACATCATTGTAGCCACAGATTACCTTACCAAATGGGTGGAAGTAAAAGCCACGACAAAGAATGATGCTCAAACGACGGCTAAGTTCTTATTCGAAAATGTGTTCACTAGATATGGGTTACCAATAGAGTTGGTTAGTGATAGAGGTACGCACTTCTTGAATGAGGTCATTGAAAATCTCCTTCAAGAATTCATGGTGATACACAAGAAGTCTGCTCCTTATCACCCACAAGCCAACGGACAGGCCGAGAGCACGAATAAGACCCTATGCAACGTATTGACGAAACTTGTAAATAATAAACGCTCTGATTGGGACAAACAACTTCATCATGCTGTTTGGGCATACCGAGTTGCCTACAAAACGGTGCTCAATGCTACCCCATTTCAGATGGTCTTTGGACAGAATGCCGTGCTACCTTTGGACTTCCTAATCCCAGCCTTGAGAGTAGCACACGAGCATGAGTGGAATGGACATGAGTTGTCTTCCAGGATCTTTGATCTAGAACGCTTAGGTGAGACGAGGCTACGGGCAGTAGCAGGCATTTATGCTGCAAAGAAAAGGCAAAAGGCATACTTTGATGCCCATGTAAAGGATAAAGGATTGAAGGAAGGAGATCTAGTGCTGGTTTATACGCTAAAGCAACATGCTCGCAAATTGGAGAAACGAGGATATGGACCCATGATCATTAATAGACTCTCCACTAGCGGTGCAGTTCAATTGGCCACTTTAGAAGGTGATATCCTACCAAACTATATTAGTGGATGCCGAGTCAAGTTATATCAAGAACCTCTTACAGAGGAAATGCTCACGAGACTCAACACTGCTAAGAAGCGAAAAGAAGAGGAGTTAAGGGTTAGAGAAGAAGCACAAGCAGAGGCTAGAGAGCGCATCAGAAGAAACAAGTTACGGCGGCTAGGCCTAGATGTCAACACAAAAGCTCCAAAATATCACATGGACATGTGCCAAAAATTGGGCTTAACTACTTCTCGAATAATTGATCGACGGCCCTTTGTGACTATAGAGGTAGGACAAGGAAAGAGTGTAAGGACTGTGAGAGCATTGGTTGACTCAGGAGCAGCAACTAGTGCAGTTCGATTTTCATACTGCCAAGACCTGCAATTGGACATCAAGCCCATAGAAGCCTATCTCATAGGATTAGGAGGCGTGGAAACACCCTGTTTGGGCGAGGTGGAACTTCCCATCTACCTTCAAGTTGTTCCAATAAAAGTCAAAATGCTAGTGTGTCATGATGAGGACCTCACAGAACCACTTGTCTTGGGTCAAGATTGGATTTACGACCATGCTGTCAACTTGAACCTAAGAAGTCAACTTCTTCAAGTGTGGGTATATAATCAATGCATTACATTAGAATTGGAGAATCACATGCCCACTGAAACTGACACCACACACTCTCTTTGTTCCTCTAAGGCTAATCTTCTTGAACAAGATGTTGTAGATGGCAAAAGCTCTATGATCCAGACGGACGCAAGCACGGAAGGACAGTCGCAAAGTCAAGATGAACCTTCTGCTTGTTTTTTAAAGAGCAAAGCATCCACAGGAGCTCAACCTCAGAAGCAAGCAAGACAGTGCAAGACAGCCAGTCTATCAAATAGACAACGAGCCCTCAAGAAGAAGGAAGTGTTGGGCATGACACAGATCTGGGTAAAGAAAGGCGTACAACCATCGATGCTGCCTCAAGGACTCCCACCCAACCAGATCGACCATGACTACAGAAGGACCAAGCACCTACAACAGGGTCAAGCACAAAGAATCCATCAAATTTGGGTACCAAAGCTATCAATGAAGGCGGACCACAATCAGGTACAAATTTGGGTGCCTAAAAAATTAGCTACAGCTCAACAAGGGCGATTACAGATGTGGGTACCCAAGAAGCTCTTACAAGTACAAAGACCTCTGCTCCCCACCAGGCAAAAGGTCTCAACAAAGAAGCCAAGGAAAGCAAAGGGTAAGACCAGAGCACAACGACCAGAAGAAGATAAACTCAACCCATCTCCAAAAATAAGCAGGCACTCACCCAGGATATGGGTTTGGAAGCCAAAAGCACAAGCAACATACACAGAACCACGGGGCCAACCACACTGGATACCAAAGTTTGGACAGCATCCAAAGAAGAACTGGCCTGAGGTGATCTCTACGGGGCCAAATACTATTAGGAAATGGGTTCCCATTAGGAGGATTACATCATTTCGAGATCCAATCGGCACCTCTAAACAAAGGATGCATCAACTATGCAAGTAACATCAAAAGCCTCGACCAGCAGCAACCATGTGCCTTTGGCATAACCTTGTCTTTTGCACCATTCAGGTCATGCATTTCCAAAGTATGCATCAATATAGGGCCACCTTACATGGCCGTGCATAGACACAATTGAGAAATCCCAGGCACATGAGACACAACACAATTTTCACATGCAAAATATGTTATTGATACTAACCTCTTTCTTCTTGTTTGATGCATTCGTGTTCCAAAAAAAAAAAAAAAAAAAAAAAAAAGAAAAAAAACTATGTGCTTGAAAGTGCTCATCAGCGAACTTCCAGCAAGGACATCCCTCAACAAAAAGGACAAGCCGACGGTCAAACACCATGAGGGAACCACAACACGAAGAGATGAAGATCAACGGACCCTTCACCATGGTAAGACATGTCTGTTTCAACAACACTATAACCATGATAGATTAGGAAACCTCCTCGTCAGCATACCCTTGAGCACTTAGCTCAAGACCCAATCTCTTGCACCATACTTCTTACCATGCATTCTCCAAGTATGCATATGTAGGGCCACATTACAAGGCCATGCACAAGGCACATATTTTGTTCAACCCATGCACTAATGCACTTACCTACCATTCATTATGGGTTACAAGTACTTGGCATGAAAACTATGAAAAGCCATCTTTGGAAGAACTAGACGACATCAAGATGACAACAACAAGAGCAAGGAAGCCATCCACCACCGAGAGTTGCTCCTAATCAGCATTGAACACCTCCCTTGAGCAACTAGTAGTTTTGGAAAACTCACAAATGCACCACCCAGATGGAATACAAAGCAGAAGTATGTACAAAGGGACTACAAACTGCAAGAGATAACAGTGGCAAAGTGAAGAACCAGACAAACGACCAGGATACATTGGGAAGAAGGATCGCCCCTGTTGGACGCAAAGGACGCTACCTCTCAACGTACTACAAGGAACGACCACTACAACAAGGGTCTGTCAGGGACGACAGACTCAAGAGGGGGGGGAGTGTTGAAGCTTAAGGTCAAGGACAAAGCCTGGAAGCGCATCAAGGAAGTGGACACACAAGAAGAAGGAACAAGTAGGGAGCTCCAAGAAGCACATGTCCAATTTTCAAAAGAAATCCCTACAAAAATAGTGATTCTTATCACTAAAAACCATTGTAAATACCATTTTTCATTTTTGTAACTCCATTTTGTTCAAGCCGAGGAGTCCTCGAGCTTGAGGAGTATTAGATCTACCATCCTACCAATTTTCACGATTTTTAGACTCCGTTTGAGCCCCCAAATAAGCCCTGGAACCTATTTTTTAACTAGGCCGGACACTAGGTCTGGACAGGGCCAAAACCACTCAAAAACTATAAAAAGGGCTGGAGAGCTCATTTTTGGGGTTAGCTTGTTGTAGATTTCAGTTTTGTAAGAGAGCTCTTTGGTAATCGAAGCTTTCCATTGTTCCACTCTTTGCTCTTACCTTGTGCGCGTGTGTGTGTATGTGTGTGCATGCTTGTGTGCTTCCACTCACGCACTTGTGCCATCACTTGCTCGCGGTCTTCATACCGGTCCTCACGTCTCCACGGATTGACATTTATGAGGTGTATCTCCTCACGTTGGTACTCACCATTGTGCTAGAGTGACAATATGTATATCTATATGTATATGTATATGTATATGTATATGTATATGTATATGTATATGTATATGTATATGTATATGTATATGTATATGTATATGTATATGTATATGTATATGTATATGTATATGCATATGCATATGCATATGTATATGTATATGTATATGTATATGTATATGTATATGTATATGCATATGCATATGTATATGTATATGTATATGTATATGTATATGTATATGTATATGTATATGTATATGTATATGTATATGTATATGTATATGTATATGTATATGTATATGTATATGTATATGTATATTTATGTATATGTATATATGTGTGTGTGATGTCTCTCTCTCTCTCTCTCTCTCTCTCTCTACCTCTCTCTCTCTCTCTCTCTCTCTCTCTCTCTCTCTCTCTCTCTCTCTCTCTCTCTCTCTCTCTCTCTCTCTATCTATCTATCTATCTATCTATCTATATATATATATATATATATATATATATATATATATATATATATATATATATATATATATATATATATATATCTGTGTGTGTGTATGTGTATGTGCGCATGTATATATATGTGTGTGTATATATGTGTGTATATATATGTAGAGATTTCTCATGCAAATGATTTTTGTTCAATGTAAGTGATGCATTTGCACTTGAAGACATGGTTATTGAAATCAATGTATGTAGTGACAAGAAGACAATGTGATGCAATTGTTTAGGTAGAGAGAAACTTACTATGGGTCATCCTCTAAATGGTATTATTGAGCCTACACACACATATCTATGAGAGAGAGAGAGTTCTAGGTATATATATATATATATATATATATATGTGTGTGTGTGTGTATATGTATGTATGTATGTGTGTGTGTGTATGTGTATAGATAGAAAGAGAGAGAGAGAGAGAGTTCTATACACACACAGATATATATATCTGTGTGTGTATAGAACTCTCTCTTTCTCTCTCTCTCTCTTTCTATCTACACACACACACACACACATATATATATATATATACCTATCTAGAACTCTCTCTCTCTCTCTCTCTCTCTCTCTCTCTCTCTCTCTCTCTCTATATATATATATATATATATATATATATATATATATATATATATATATATATATATATACATATATATATATATACATATATGCGTGTGTGTGTATATATATATATATATATATATATATATATATATATATATATATATATATATATATATATATATATATATATATATATATGTGTGTGTGTGTGTGTGTGTGTGTGTGTGTGTGTGTATGTGTATGTGTGCATGTATATATATGTGTGTGTATAAATATGTGTATATATATGTAGAGATTTCTCATGCCAATGATTTTTGTTCAATGTAAGTGATGCATTTGCACTTGAAGACATGGTTATTGAAATCAATGTATGTAGTGACAAGAAGACAATGTGATGCAATTGTTTAGGTAGAGAGAAGCTTACTATGGGTCATCCTCTAAATGATATTATTGAGCCTACACACACATATCTATGAGAGAGAGAGAGTTCTAAGTATATATATATATATATATATATATATATATGTATGTATGTATGTATGTATGTATGTATGTATGTATGTATGTATGTATGTATGTATGTGTGTGTGTGTGTGCTTGAGCCAAGAAGACTCAAGGACTTGTGCCAATGAGACTGTACCTCAATTGCCACACAAGTGCATATAGTGGGTACTTAACACACATCTAATTGTCAATCCGATAGAACGACGTACCAAGTGTATGAAGACGTGTGCACACGTGATGGAAGATGAAGTGGTCAAGCTAGCATGCATGAGAAAAGACTAACTACCTCTCACACTCACTCAAATGCTGAAAGTGGTTGCTGCAGAGCCTCTTACAGCAGTTTTCAGAAATTCAAGGATTTCTCTCAGCTCCAAACTCCGAATATAGGCAATAGGTACTCGTTTCGAAGCTCTCGCCGAGACGCACCTACTGGAAGTGGTTTCACTCGATTCTGACAACTCTGCTTCAAGTTATGGCCAAAATGGTGAATGGCGGGAAGCACCCACACTCACGCCACAACTCCTACAAGCTCACACACACACTAAAGCTACTCCAAATCAAGGGGAAGGGGTATAAGAAAATAACAGCACAGCGGAATAGACCTGTAGACAGAGTTGAGAGAAAAACGCAGACAAAGATAGACGCAGACTGAGAGGTAGAGAACTCAAATTCTCAGATTGCAAAGCATAATGCAGTTACAATGATGGTGCTGTCCACCCGTGCGCTCCCACTGTGGAGCTTAGATGGCGATCTAGACAGACTCTAGATGAAGGGCTTACTAGTGCACAATGCTATATAAAGCTCAACCTGGGCTGTGCTTATATAGCTTTTACAAGGCGGTTCGGTATAGATAAACGTAGTCGGGAGATACAAATTAGTCGGTAAAATATATGATCCGACAATATCTCCACGACCAGAAGTCCTACCGTCTCGGCCCTACGGGCCGGGGGGATAGGCCCCCCGGACCCCGCAGAAGGGGGCAAGCCCCCCTCTGCACTCCCCCCATTAAGGTTCTATGGGGAAACCGCGCGACGCCACAGGGCCTTTATTTTCACCTTAAATGATAACCCAATGGCCTGGAAGTTTATGCCCTACCTAACCTGATGGCTAGGCTCACAAAGATCATCTATAACCATCAACGGTCACACATAGACCTCATCTAACTTGGAAGTTAGGGTTCCACAAATGTCCGGGCTCTCATAATGGCTTCTCCTCATAATGGGGGCCTTACAACTTAGAGCACCATGGATCATTTGTGGTCACATGAGGGTGGAGTATTGAGCATATCTAACACCCCCCCTCAATGTCCACCCAATGGTGAACTACCTCCTTGGTCCAATCCCAAGCTTTGGAAAGTGTCGAAGAAGTTGCTCTCTCCCAAGAGCCTTGGTGAAGATGTCTGCTCCATTTTCTTCAGTAGGGCAATAGGTTATCTCCACGACCCCGTCCTCAATCAACTCACGCACATAGTGATACTGGATTTCTATGTGCTTCGTATGTGCATGGAAAACAGGATTTTTGGCGATGGCCATGCAACTTTGGTTGTCACACTTCAACTCTGTAGCCTCTTGTCCTTGTATTCCTATGTGCCATAGGATCCTCCTCAACCATACTGCTTCACATGCTGCAACGCATGCAGCTTTGTACTCAGCTTTAGTAGAAGGTAATGCTACAGTCGGTTGCTTCTTACTGATCCAAGAGAAAATCCCTGATCCTAAAGAAAAGCAATATCCAGAAACTGATTTTCTGGTATCAATATCTCCTGCCCAATCTGAGTCACAGTATCCGGCAAGAGATGATCCTTCTTCATAAAGAATACCATAATCAGTGGTTCCTTTCACATACCTGAGTATCCGCATGCTTGCCTTCCAATGAGTTTGGCAAGGTTTATTAGAGAACCTGCTTACTACTCCAACAACATAAGAGATGTCTGGTCTGCTATTGCACAAGTAGATGAGACTTCCAACTAATTTCCTGTATCTTCCAATATCCACTGGAGGTGAAGTATCTTCAATAGATAATTTTGTGTTGACCTCCATGGGTGTAGAAATTTCCTTGCAATCCTCCATGTCGAATGCCTTCAATATCTGCCTTGCATACTTTTGTTGAGAGATGAAAATCTTCCCTGGTTCCTGCCAAACTTCAAGACCTAAGCAATAATGCATTAAGCCCAAGTCTGTCATTTCAAATTCTGAACTCAGGGCATCTTTTGTTTGTTGAAGAAGAGAATCATCATTTCCTGTAATCACAAGGTCATCTACATAGAGTACAAGCACAATTGTCTTCCCTCCTTTCTTTAGAACATACAAGTTAGCATCAGAAGCACATCTTTTGAACCCTAGATTCAAGAGATACTTATCTATCCGTTGGTACCATGCTCTAGGGGCTTGTTTTAGCCCATATAATGCCTTCTTCAGCTTACATACCTTGTTCTGTGAATGGGGAGCCTCAAACCCTGGTGGCTGAGACACATATACCTCCTCCTTGAGGTCTCCATTCAGGAACGCTGATTTAACATCCATGTGATAGACTGGCCAACGCTTATGTGCAGCCACAGCTAGTACTACTCGGATAGTAGTCATTCTTGCAGTCGGGGCAAATGATTCACAAAAGTCAATGCCTTCAACTTGTGAGTAGCCCTGTGCAACAAGTCTTGCTTTATATTTTTCTAGAGTACCATCAGCCTTGTACTTTAGCTTCCAAACCCACTTGGTGCCAATGACTTTACGCTTAGGGGGTCGATCCACTAGCTCCCAAGTTCCATTCTTCATGATATTGTTGTATTCTGTTTGCATGGCAGCCCTCCAATTCGGATCATGGAGTGCCTCTTCCACATTGCTTGGTTCCTTCGCTTCTTCTTGAATGAGATCAGCCATCAAGGCTGTGTTTACAATATGGGTGCTTGCCCGTCTCTGTTCCTCTATTCTCTGTGATCGCCTCGGTCCATCTGCAACCTGTTCTAGTGACTGTGGGATGGGGTTTGCAGAATCATAGAGCTGCCTCACCCAACGTGGCAATGGCTTTTCCACTTGGGTGTCGGCAGGTTGGTGACTTTTAGACTCATCATCTGAAGATGATGCTTCCTTCTCTTGTGTAGAAGGGATAGCTCTTGGGCCAGGTTCATAGTGGATTGCCCCTTCGCCTGATGATAAAGTGGAAGCTCTCTTATCCTCCTCCACTACATGTGGCTGCTCCTCCTTGAACACCACATCACGACTCGCCATGATCTTCTTAGCCTCAGGGTCATAAAGCTTATAAGCCTTCTTATCTTCGCTGTACCCTAGGAAGATACATTTGATGCTTTTTGGTTGAAGCTTGTTTCTCTCCCTGTCTGGAACATGTACATAACATTCACTTCCAAATACTTTGAAATGGGAAACAGAAGGCTTTTTACCCGTGTAGGCTTCTTGTGGAGTCTTTCCATCAAGTGCCTTGGTGTAGCTTCGATTCAAGATGTAGACAGTAGTGTTGACAGCCTCTGCCCAAAACTGATTAGGCAAACCCTTTCCTTTCAACATGCACCTTGCCATCTCCATGATGGTTCGATTCCGGCGTTCTGCAACACCGTTCTGTTGAGGACTATGTGCCACTGTGAGTTGATGCTTGATTCCCTTACTCTTGCAGAAATCTTCAAACTCTATTGATGTGAACTCACCACCACCGTCTGTCCTGAATTTCTTCATCTTCTTCCCTATTTCAATTTCAACAAGCTGAAGCCATTCTTTAAACTTACCAAAAGCTTGAGCCTTACCGCGAAGGAAGTACACCCACATCTTCCTGCTATAGTCGTCGACAAGTAACATGAAGTAGGAAGATCCGCCCAAGGCCTGTGTAGGCATTTTTCCGCACAAGTCAGCATGCACCAACTCTAGAGGATAGCTTGCCCTGTTCTTGCTTTCTTGTGGAAATGCCTTCCTCTGTTGCTTGCCCATCATGCAAGCTTCATATGGTTCCTTCATTTCTGCAATCGATGGTAGGTGTGCAACCATACCTCTGCGATGCATCTCCTTCAGTACAGGGTATCCAATGTGGCCGAATCTCTCATGCCATAGCTTACTTGTGCCCACATTTGTAGTGGCTGTAAGAGCACACAACTCATATAGGTTGTTCCTCCTTATGCCAGTCCCAACAATGTTGTTGTTACCGTCCATAATCTTAGCTCCTGTCTTACTGAAAGATACTTGATGACCTTGATCAGTTATAGAAGCTACTGAAAGTAGATTTCGTTTTATTTGTGGAACATATAGCACATTTGAAAGCTTTCTGATATCGCCATTAGAGTTAATGAAAGAAACCGTACCTTCGCCCTCTACAGGACATCTTGCATTGTTTCCTACCTTTACTGTGATGGGTTCCTTTAGAGGCTGTAAGGATCTGTAAAGGTCTTTTCTACTCGTCATGTGACGAGATGCACCGCTGTCCAACACCCATGAGTCATCTGTTCCTGAATCTTCAGCCGAGGAGCACACCTCCTCTATCGTAACAAATAACTCAAGCTCTGTTTCTGCTGTGTTGGCAGACTCCTTGCCCTTGCCACCTTTTGAAGAGCCACTCTTCTCTTCTGCCTTCTTGATGCGACAGTCTTGGATTCTGTGTCCCTTCTTCTTGCAGTGGAAACACTCTCCCTTGAACTTCTTTTTGTCGTTCTTCTTTTTGTCTCCATCTTTTGAAGAGTCTGTTTTGCCTCCTTTGGCGTTTGCTGTGAATGCAGCATCTCCTTTGCTACCACCACTCCTTGCCTTGAGCCGCAACTCCTCCTCCATGAGTAAGGCACTGAATTCTTCAAAAGTTAGTGGTTGAGGTCTGATTTGAGTGTTAAGAGCAGTTACCAGACCATCAAACTTAGGTGGACAAATTCAAAGACAACGTCGAGCTAGCTCTTCACTTGACTTTTGAACACCTGCTCTCGCCATTTGATCTCGTAGATTCTTTATGCGAGTGATAAACACCTCTGCAGTATCCCCATCAGCAAACCGTTCTGCTGCAAGCTGATTCTCCAAGTTCTGAATCCGTGTCTGATTACGAGTTTCATATTGATTTCTCAATATGTTCCATGCTTCACATCCCTTTGTAGTATGCTGAATGAGAGTCAGAACACTATCAGAAGTACTTGTAACAAGAGCACAGAGTGCATCTGCATTTCTACGTTTCCAAGCACGTAGAAGATCAGCATCAGGAGGAATCATTCGACCAGGAGTATTTGGATCAGGTCTTTCTTGGGGCTCATGATCAGTCCCAAGAACAGTCTCCAAAAGCTCATATGAATCAAGAATAGAAGTGATTTTGAACTTCCACAGGGTGTAGTTCGTACCATCAAGTTTACCTTCTGTGAAGGCTGGTGGCCGTATCCGCAATGTTGGGATGATCGGCATCATTGCTGCTCCTGCTTGTGCGCCACCTACTCCTGTTGATGAACCACCTTGGCCCCCAGTCGTAGATGATGACGCACCACTTGACATCTTCTCTCTTTTGTTGTTCAGAACTCTGCAACCTCTGCGTTTCTGCTTCTGCACCACTCAGAGCCTCCTGAGCTCTGATACCATGTAAGAAAATAACAGCACAGCGGAATAGACCTGTAGACAGAGTTGAGAGAAAAACGAAGACAAAGATAGACGCAGACTGAGAGGTAGAGAACTCAAATTCTCAGATTGCAAAGCATAATGCAGTTACAGTGATGGTGCTGTCCACCCGTGCGCTCCCACTGTGGAGCTTAGATGGCGATCTAGACAGACTCTAGATGAAGGGCTTACTAGTGCGCAATGCTATATAAAGCTCAACCTGGGCTGTGCTTATATAGCTTTTACAAGGCGGTTTGGTATAGATAAACGTAGTCGGGAGATACAAATTAGTCGGTAAAATATATGATCCGACAATATCTCCACGACCAGAAGTCCTACCGTCTCGGCCCTACGGGCCGGGGGGATAGGCCCCCCGGACCCCGCAGAAGGGGGCAAGCCCCCCTCTGCACTCCCCCCATTAAGGTTCTATGGGGAAACCGCGCGACGCCACAGGGCCTTTATTTTCACCTTAAATGATAACCCAATGGCCTGGAAGTTTATGCCCTACCTAACCTGACAGCTAGGCTCACAAAGATCATCTATAACCATCAACGGTCACACATAGACCTCATCTAACTTGGAAGTTAGGGTTCCACAAATGTCCGGGCTCTCATAATGGCTTCTCCTCATAATGGGAGCCTTACAACTTAGAGCACCATGGATCATTTGTGGTCACATGAGGGTGGAGTATTGAGCATATCTAACAAGGGGTAGACAACAGTCATACGCCTACATCTCCAACAACACACACACATACAAGACCAAAATGAAGATCAAAATCTGCAAGGAAGAGGCAAATTCGAAATTTCAGAAGAGCTCCTTCTTCACAATGGCAAAAAGTCTCTACAAAGAGTCACAAAGTGACTTATATACATGTGCCCTAAGTTTGGTCCTTTCACACAAGAGACCGGCACTTTATTCACTAAAAGACTAATCTCCTACTATTTTACAAGGGATATTTTACAACAACTTGGGATTATGCAACTAGAGGACTCCTCTAGTGCATTTACATGGCTTGAGGGAATTCTTGAAGACCTCGAAGAAGAAAAAATAGGCCCATCATTTTGCAAATTTTGGGACTCTACTTTTATGCTCCTTTGCTCTGCAACACTCTCCCCCTCTTTGTCTCTGTCGTCCCTTGACAGGCTTTAGCTTCTCGTTGGCTGCTTGTTTAAGTCTTTTGAGTGCACACATCCAGTGGTCAAAGAAGCAATAAGGACCGTTAGACAATTGGGTATCTTATCCGAGGTTTATCCTTTACTTTTGTTTTTGGCTTACTTTAAGAATTCTGAATACACGCACCCAGTGGTCGGAGAAGCAATAAGGACCGTTAGAGAATTTGTTATTTTGTCCGATCTATGTCCTTTGCTTTTGTTTTGCCCCTTGGTATTCCGTATATCACATATCCGGGTTGCTGTATTCAGTTGGGTTGCCACGCACGCCACCAGTGACCTATGTCTTGCTTGTAGTACTCTGATTTGTCCTGGTTGCAAACATGTGACCCCGTTGTATTGCTTTGAGCCTGTTTTCTTTCTTTCACCGCGCATGACCTGGATGATTCGCGTTGTTGCCTGATGCGTGCCCCTGCGGGGCTTTGGGCAGAGGGTGGTTCTTCCGTTATTATGATCTTCATTCTTTATTGAGTTGTTTTTTACTTTGATCGTCTTCTTCTTCTTTTCTTGCTTGATTCCCCTTCCACACGTCCCTCCTCCTGAACTCTGTCGTCCTCGACAGGCTTTTTGTGGCGACGTGTGTATGTTTGTATGGCCTGTTGCTCTCTTTGATTTAGCAGATTCGCGTGACACAGCATGAATTCCTTCCATTGCTGAGACTTTACTCCGTCTTCTGGCGCCTGTCTATGATCAGCAAACAAACTTATTTCATAGGCCACCAGTCGCGCGTTCAAGTTGGAATTCATTTTGACGAAGATTTCTGAATCAATTTCAAAGAAGCCAGTGAAAAATGCTTCTTCGAAAGTTTGCATATATGTCGAAGGCAAAAACATTAAGCGAGAATAATATGCCATGATAGTTAGTCGGCTGGGAATAGTAGATAAATAAAAAATGAGTGCTTCCGATCCTTGTGTAATGCCGATGAAATTCAAAAAGGTATATTTGGCATGTTGGAACACTTTGAGTACCGTAAGCATCATGCTGAATATTTTATTTGTCATTTTTACCACTAAATCTGGTACTATAGCATATCTGGCAATCCAAAATTCCATAGATTTTACCATGTATTCCTCAGTCGGTAAGTAATTATGTGGCGGACTAGGTAATAGTGGATAATTGAGCCACTGACTATTAATGCTACCCTGGCGCTGGCCTTCCCAAAATTGCATCCAAGAGCGTCTATGGGGCACAGGACAAAAAGATGGATTTACTTGAAGCTCATATGGTGATGCTTCCCATTGTACCCGCAGTGTAGGATTCTTTTCCAAAATTTTCCTTCTCCAAACGGGATCTGCCTTCTCAAATTCTTCCTGTGTATATGTGAAGGTATCCTGCCTGAATTGGAGGTTGTTATCCGGATCTTTATTTGCCGTAGACCTTATATAATGCCACGTTTGTTCTTTAAGTAGACCGTATGGTACATTGAATGGTTTCAAAATTTTCTCTAATTGTTTATTGTCGATTTGAGCCTCCTTCATGATCTTTATGATCTGATCTTCAAACTCAGCAGTGAGTTGGGACACCAGTAGTGCCCGTTCTGGTCGGCTCAGTTCTGCAATTTCTCGAGTGTTAGGTTCAAATCGAACCTCCTTTCCCTCCCTTATCGGTGAAAGATATGAGGGGGGAGAGAGAGGACGTACCTCATTCTCCACAGTAGCCTCTCTGGATTTCGGAACTACTGGTGTCCCCTTGTGTCTCGTTTGTTCTAATTGATCATGTAGCTATTTTATCATCTCTTTCTTTTGCTTGATTTCTTCTTGAGCCTGCAAAATTGTTGATTTATTTTTTTCTATTTCTTCAGCTACAATGGCGAGCTGATCGGCATCTTCTTTACAATGTAATAGGTATCTGTTTTCCGCTTTTTTCCATTTAGCTTGTAGAGCTGCAGTGTCTTCCATGTATCTGCGTTCCCATTCAGCTATGGTAGCTCTTTCCTCTGTTAGTGTATCTTCATACTTAGCAACTTTGTCCTCCAATTCTTTGATATTTTGTTCTGGTTGGGCTTGCATTTCAGCCGGTTGATCGCTTAGAAGTGCAGTCATAAGTTCCTTGTTGCGTTGTCTTAAGCTTTCCGCTTCCTCCATGTACACTTTGAGCTGAGATTCTAGGATTTTGCTTCATGCACTCATTCGTGTTTTTTCAGCCTCATTCACTTCTAACTTCTTTGTGAGTTCCTGGACCTGTTCTTTCAGATTTGTATTTGCCGCCTCTAGTATGTTGTATTGTGTTTTGACTTCTTGAAGTTCCTTTTCTTGCCTCAAAACTCGTTCCTTTTCAGTTGATAACTCGGTGGAAAGATTCTTACCCCAATTTTCAAGATCCTTCTTCTCCCTCATGGCTTGGTCATAATCCTCGTCAGCGTCAAGCATTAGTTGCTGTGTGTCTAGTGGTGTTCTAATCATATCTTGCACCACAGGCTTGAGCTCAGCGATATCCACATTCAGCCATGTCTCCTGTTTGTACATCTTTTCCTTTATCTACGTGGATTGTTTCGTTGTGTGGTTGTCTGATCTGTAGTTGGACTTGTTGTTGTTCTTCGTCTTTATCCACATCAATAGTTTTAGTGGCACTCCCTTGAAATGTAACATCCATGGATGAAGGCTCTGCCACAACTCTAATGGGCGTGAACGGTTCCTCTTCTTCTGTTCTATCTTCCTGCGTCTCCTTCTTGGGTATCTTCGTGGATACATTTCGAGGTCGTGTGGCCTCCTTGATTTGAATGTTGGAACTTTCATTAAGTTTTAAAGTATGCAGACCTTCCATTTTTGCTTCCTTGCTCCTGGTACTTTGATCAACCTTCATTGTGTGATCCTCCTTCTTGTGGTCTTTTTATTCTTCGTTATAGTTCACTTCATTCAATTCCTCCCATTGTCCGTCATCTTTTGATTCGCTTTGAATATCTACATCCAATAACGAAGTATTGGGCTCCTCTTGGCCGTCCGATCCAGAACTAGAGTTATCTAGGCCTATTTCCCGATATCTATGGACTTTGTGAGTTTGCTCTTTGTTTCTCTTGCTTGTTCTGACTGCTGATAATGATGACCTTGTACTGGAAGATTGATTTGCCCTCCTGTGTACTGATGAGTCTCTTCCAGGGCTTTAGCTAAGTCTTCTTCCGTTATTTGCTTCTGTCCTTCAATAGTAGTATCCTTTTTGTTGTTGGTGCGTCCTCTTCCGCTTGCTTCGTCTCTCGGAGTCTTTTCGTGCCTCTCATTCTGGGTTGAGAGCTAGTTTCTGCCACTTCCACGATTTTTGCTCCTTTTTTCTTTTTTGGCACAGTGGTGACTTTGACATACCTAGCCATATCATTTGAAGACGGCATTTCCTGCAAATGTTCTCTTATGCCCAAAGCATGGTAAATCAAGATAGTCAAGGCCACACTGCCATTTAGAAACTTCTTATGATTCCATTGCTTTTTAGCCTCGAACAGTCTTTCCTGGATATATGGTGTCAAATTGATTTGATTCCCGATTTGCTTAATGGCATGGGAGAGTAGTTGGACAATAATTTTCTGTGGTGTCGTGTATCGATTCATGTTGGGGAAGCAGAAATGTTGATGAATTAGTCTGACTTCCTCTTCTATATCAACTCTGTTAATGTCAACGAAAGTGCGTGTCTTTGCTCCACGACTTTCTTCTTTTATCGTTGTGACACCGTCCTTTTCCCATTTGAATGCTTCCTTGATCAATTCATGTGTGAATTGAATAATTACCCATTCTCCTCCTTTATCCATAACTCTGGCTTCTGGCACCAGTGGATCATGTAGTGCAGGTTGTAGGGTGTTCATGACTTGCGTGCATCTTTGGAAATCAAGTTTATAGATGGGTAATTGAAAATACTTGTGAATTCCTGCTTTCTTCATTATGTCAATGGTGGATTGCATCTCATGTAATACCCTGAAATCCTGGGACATAATCGGAAAATGATGCTCTGTATCCATAATTTTGATGTTTGCCAAAAATAAGTAGTCTCCAACTGGTTGCTCATCTCTAAACCAGTGTCCCTTTGCTTTCGTGAGACTTTGGGGAGGAAATCCCTGCACCTCCTCTTGTACTGTTGCTTCAGAATCCTCAGAAGCCATCTGCACTTGTAGCGAAAAGTGCGTTAGTGTCAAAGGAAAGTATGTATCTGTTCAATGCATCGTAGTGACTATTGATGTTTTTCACTCCGTTTCCCATCATTGAGTGAGATCTCTTACCACCATTCTTATAACTTTTCTTGAAAGAAGACAATTGTTAGTATAGCCGAAGCATTTATTTATGTACATAGTAAGTCCATTCCTATCAAAGTGAAGCTAAGATCTAATCTCTCTTGGAGAATGTGCACCACTAGTTTTGTAATGTACATCATGTGCCAAATGCTTGGCCATGTAATGTGGCCCTATTATGCATACTTGAGGTGCATTAGAGACTTCATGAGTGCAATGGAAATCTTTGTTTCTTCGCTCGTCCAATCCTCGTGGTTGCTTAGGTTTCCATATCCATTTCGTGACCACTAAGAGAGGTCGTTTTGTTTCTTTGATCCTTCCGGCTTCATGTGTTCTCTTCGCGTTCTCCAGTGTCCGAGTGATATTGGCATTGCTTTTCCGGTTTCTTGGATGACTCTTATGTAGTTTTGTCATTCGCTTTGTCTGATGTACTGCATCTTCCTGAATCCTTGTAGCCTGTCTAGCTGTTTGTGTTACCTTTTTAGGAATCCATATCTGCAGTCGCGATCTTTGGGCTTCCATCAATGGTTTGGGGATCCATATGTGCAATAGTCCTTTTGGTGAGGATTTAGGTGTAGTTGACTTTGTGATCCTTGCGTCCTTCTCAAGATTGGGTTCTGGCTTCGCCTGGCTCTTTATCTGATCCTTGCGTACCCATTTGTAGTTTGGTCGTCCTACATATGAGTATCCGCAAGTGGTTTTCCCATGTTGCGATCTTTTGGCTCGTCGAGTGGCTTCGATAGAGTAAATTTCTTTCATTGTCGGCTTTGCCCGGACGGAATGTGCTGATTCCGGTTCTTCTTCTGGCATTGTTGAACTTGATGTGTCTGCTGCTTCTAGGTTGATTTCTGATATTTGAGTAGCCGAATTACCTTCTAATGTTGTTTCCGGACAGCTCTCAGGGCTTGTGATCATATGTGTTCGAATTAGAGGTTTTACTTCTAATAGGCTGAAAATCTCCTTATGCCCTATCTTTGCCGAAATGTAGCCTTGAGCTAGATGGATACACACTTCATTCTCAATAATCCAGTCTTGTCCTAGAATTAAGTCTTCTATTAAATCCTCATCATTACACACTAAGACTTTCTGTTCCATGGAGGAATTGCCTAGGTGGAGGGATACATTTGTCGTTCCAATACATTCTAGGGTGTGACCTCCAATTCCGATCAATCGGGCTTTTGTGGGATTCAAATTTAATTGCAGATCTTTTGCTCTTCTATCTCGCATGCAGCTAAGTCCTGCTCCTGAGTCTATCAATGCATCTATCAACTTGTACTCTGTCTTGCCAATCCCTAGGTTTAAGTAAGGTTGTGTTTTGCACACACCCGTTGTATCATGATTATCGACTTGGTAATCTGCCATAGGGATAGGCTCTTCTCCTTGGAGATAGCGTTCATCTCGTTGTCTAATCCATTCTTTCCGTTTCCTAATGCGTTCCAATGCTTCTTGTCGAGCTTCCTCTCTAATTCGCTCCTCTTCCTTCTTCCTATTTTGGGCACCTAGTAATCGTGCTAGCATTTGATCGGTTAAAGGTTCCATGAATCGTCTCACTCTACATCCACTAATGTAGTTAGGAAGAATGTCGCCATCTAGGGTTGCTAGATTGACTGCTCCACCAGTCGAGATTCGATTTATGATCAACGGTCCATATCCGCGTTTTTGTAATTTCTTGGCATGTTGTTTTAGGGTGTACACTAAGACTAAGTCACCTTCTTTAAGTCCCTTGTCTTTTATATGTGCATCATAATATGCTTTTTGTCTTCTTTTTGCTGCATAAATTCCTGCCACTGCTTGTAACCTAGTCTCATGTAACTTCTCGATTTGGTCTAGTTGTTGGGATAGTTCATGTCCGTTCCACGCACACTGTTGTGCCACTTTCAGTGTTGGTATTAAAAAGTCAATTGGCAAAATTGCATTTTGCCCATACACTAAGTTAAATGGTGTGGTTCCAATAGCCGTTTTATATGCAACCCGGAAGGCCCAAATTGCATGATGCAATTGTTTGTCCCAATCTGACCTTCCATTATTGACAATCTTTGTCAATACTATACACAGTACCTTGTTGGAACTCTCTGCTTGTCCATTGGCTTGGGGATGGTATGGGGCTGATTTTTATGAATCACTAAAAACTCATTCATTAAAGACTCGATTACTTCGTTGAGGAAGTGCGTTCCCCGATGAAAATATGCTCGAAGAGAAACTTGGCGGTGGTTTGAGCATCGTTCTTTCTAGTGGCTTTTGCTTCTACCCATTTGGTCAAGTAATCCGTGGCTACTATGATGTACTCCGCATGTGATCCTTTGGCAGGTGGATTGATAGGTCCTATGAAGTCAATACCCCATTTTGTGAAGGCTCTCGCACATATCATGGGTCTTAATGGCATGTCATCTCTCCGAATTGGGTATTTAGTTCTCTGACAAGTCTCACAACTTCGTACATATGTTTCAGCATCCATATGTAGAGTTGGCCACCACAAGCCCGCAAAGAGAATCATTTTGACAGTTCTTTCAGCCGAAAAATGACCTCCTGCAGCACCTGCATGTGCCATCTCTAATATGGGTAAATATTCTCCTTCCTGCACACATAATCTGAGTTGGTTATCTTTCCCTCGTCTAAACAATTGTTTGCCCATGAGTGTATAATCCTTGCTCATTTCCTCTAAGGATCGCTTTCTTGCTAAACTAGCTCCTATCTCATGCTCTTTCGTTTTGAGAAATTGTACTAATGTCTTACTCCAAGCGCTATGGTCGAAAAAGGTAGAGACACATGATCTTCAGGGATCATCTCTTGGCATTCTACACAATTGCTTACATGGTCGTGAACATTCTTTGGTAAGTCAGGCCAATACACTCCTAATCTTTTTAGTTCTCGTATTGTTCCATGAGTCCCTTGGTGTGTTCTCCATTTGTTCACGTGTGCTTGCTTGATCAGTTGCTTTTGTTCATCCTCCTCGACACATTTGAGTAACACACCATTGGGTTCCTTGTAGTACACACTTCCTGCAACGATGTGTAAGTTCCTTGATTGAAGAATTTCTTTTTTGCTATTCCTGCTGATTGAGTGTTGAGGGCCATGGGTGAGTATAGGGATCAATTTTTCTGCCCACTTTGGGCAAACTTCTAGATTAAACAAATAAGCATCTGGTAGATCGTCAAGCACTCCACTTGGTGGCTCTCCGTGTGTTAGCCTAGAAAGGTGGTCTGCTCTCACATGTGTGTTTCCTTTTTTCACTATTACTTCAAAATCGAACTCCATGAGTAGTAAGAACCATCGTACCAACCTTCCCGTGTTACAAGGCTTATTGACTAAATACAACAAAGCTTGATGGTCTATGAAGAATTTGAACTTGTTTGCTAAAAGGTAGTGTCTGAATTTCTTCACTGCATAGACCATCCCTAAGCCTTCTCGTTCAGTAGTGGTATAATTTCTTTCCGCTTGATTCAGTTGTCTACTCGCATAGGCAATTGGATGATCGAGCTTGCCTTCGTCAGCTGGTTGGGCTAGGATACATCCAATGGCATAGTTAGAAGCATCAACATGAATATGAAAAGGCTTGCTCCAGTTTGGTGATTTCAGAATTGGGGCAGTACTAAGTCTCTTTTTCAACTCGGTGAATGCCTTCTCGCACTCTTCTGTCCAAGTAAATTGAGTCAAGAGACCATACAAGGGTTTTGCTATTATGGCATACATGTGAATGAACCTACGGTAGTATCCACAATGTCCCATAAAGGCTTGCACTTCCTTTGCATTCTTGGGTCTTGGTAAGTCTAAGATGACTTTAATCTTGTCCTCGTCCGTAGATATTCCATTTCTCGAGACTATGTGTCCTAAAATTTTCCCTTGTCTTACCATGAAGACATATTTTTCTGGGTTTAAGCAGACTCTATACTGCCTACATTTGTTGAATATCTTCCTCAGTTTGGGTATGTGATCGCATCTTTGATTAGAGTACGTGCAGAGGTCATCTACATATACTTCCATGCTTTTTTTCAAAAATTCCTTGAAAACATGACACATCAATCGTTGGAAGGTAGCCGGTGCATTAGTGAGTCCAAAAGGCATCACTCTGAATGCATACACTCCCCATTCAGTGGCGAATGCTGTCTTATGTTGATCCTCAGTCGCAATAGCTACCTGATTGTATCCGGAGAATCCATCTAGGAAACTATAGACCTCCTTACCTGCTACTCTTTCTAATAAATGGTCCGTGATAGGTAGTGGGTAGCTATCACGTATAGTGGCTGCATTCACCTTCTTCAAATTTATGCACACTCTCAATTTTCCATTTTTCTTAGGCACTACTACTAATGGCGATACCCACTCGGTATGTTCTATCTCATAGATGAATCCTGCCGCTAGTAGTTTGTCTATTTCTTCCTTAATCTTTGCTGCATAGACTTCATTGTATGTATAAGGACGTTGTTTGGAGGGTTTTGCATCTGCTGTCATTGGTATTCGATGGGAACAAATAGTGGGTTCTACACCTTTGAGATCCTTATAAGTTCATGCGAATACATCTTGGTACTCTCGGATAAGGTGTATGAGTTCCTCTTCCTCCTCTTCAGATACATCTTTACCAATATATGTGCATCTTTCTTCTCCCTCTTCAACTGTTACAACATTTTTTTTTGTTTGTTCCTTGTTGTCATACGCTTCTCCGTCTCGTGCCTCTCGTCTAGGCCTTTGAATAGCTACTTTTCTTTCCTCTACTTCGTATTTTTTAAAGTGTTCACGAACTTCAAAAAGATCTAGGTCCGGCCCTACCTTACTCATGTCTTCCTCCTGCCTGTGTATTGCCGTAGCAGTTTCAATTGCTAAGATCTTTGTTGGTTCCTGTTCCTTCTGCTTCTGAATAGTATTTAAGTAGCCTTCTTCGGAATCAAATTCTGGTTCCATCTCTATGCTTTCATATTCCTCTTTCCATTCTTTTTCCAGGATTTCCCCTTCTTCTACTTCTTGAAGAACAACCATATAGAAGTTTACATCATAGCCTTCCTCATCTATGCATTCATTCATCGTCAAAACTTCCTCGTTTACGCATACATCTAGGGTTGCCAAAATTTCCATCCATCCATGTGGCTCAAAAATCTCATCAGGAAAAATTTGAGGCATGTAAGTTGGGTCCTCTACTGATCGATTGTTAGGGTGTCCTATCGGCCACAGCTGTTTTTTATACTCCTCTTTCTTTACTTCCTTGCACATCCATAACTGGGCATCTTCATGCATCCAAGATTGATCACTTGATCCAGCACTGTGAATGGATAGGTCATCTTCTTCTTTGTGGACTGGATTCCATTGTAATGGAGGGACATCTCGATAAGCAAACGTGTGCAAATTTATCTTGGTGGTGTTTCCTTGATGTTGTAGATATAATGAATCTCTGCCCCAATCTTATACAACCCGCATTTGTCTCATGAAGGGTCGCCCTAATATCATTTCGTAGTTGTTTGCTTTCTCGAACTTACAAATAGCCCCACAGGTGGTTAGTTTGATTCGTTCCAATATTCCCAAGGGTCTTTCCACATGACCATCTGCTAGTTGGAGTTTCATGCGAGTGGGTCGCAGTGCCGGTTTTCCCCACTTTTCCCATATCTCCTTGGTGGCAATCCCTACCCCGGCTCCCGTGTCTAGAGTGGCCATGGTCATGTACCCATTGTGGGTGACAGGTAAGCATGTATTACCTTCATCTCCTTCACTAAATTCCCCTACTTTATCAACTGGAATTTGTATTGCGGATTGGTTTTCCTTAGCCTTTCCTTTCGTTTCCCCTTTTTCTGGTGGTGGTTCTAATTGATCTGCTAACTGTCTCCATAGTTGTGGTTTAAGTTGAAGCAACTCTTCCACCGTCAATCTGCATTGCACCTTTGTTTTCTTAAGTTGTGTTAGATTATGTGAACTCTCTTCTGAGTTTCCTTTTTCCTTCCCATGCACTGTGGGTGCTCGTATTATTATAGACTCTCTTTCGTATTCTCCCATGTAGTTAGGCAATGTTGAAATGCTCAGGGCTTCCTCTCTACCTCTATCAAATCTTGATACTTCCTCATATGCTTCCTCCAGGTTAAGATGGGGTTGACAATCTTCCCCATCTATTTCATCAAAAGGAGGTGGACTGATTCCATTCTTTTTCCATTGCTCCTCTCTAATTCTATTCCACAAGTCTTTTGGCCAATCAGCCTCTAGGTCTGGTATCATGGATACCTGTTCCTCTTGTGCTTTTATTTGTTCACCTTGATCATCTTCCCTTCTAGGTTCCTTATCCTTGGGTTGGATGCATTCTTCGTATAGACTCTGTGCGATCCTTGTTTCTGGTAAGATTGGGATTGTCTTTTCTAAAGTCGCTTGTGCTACTTCGATGAGTTTCCGGCATATTGCCAATCTTTCTTTTTCTAATTCCCCTTGAGGATAGAGTTTTTCTTGTTGCTCTATATTTGGGCCCATTTTGATTCTAGCTTGGTAAGCTTTCAACCACATGTCCAATTCCTCTGGCTTTGGGTCACCTAGAATTGATCCTGGCTTCTCTTTCTCTGAGCTAATTCGTGGTGGTTCATGGATCTCCTTATGCGTTTTTTGTCCTTTATGCTCTTTCAAGCCCTTAGTTTGTTTTTTACTGTCTTGGCTCTTATTTCTTGCCCATTTTTCTTTAAGTTTTTCTCGTCGTTCTTTCCATTTTTGTACTCTAGTGTTTTGGGAATTCTCACATGGGTTCTCAGAATCCTCGACTACCTGAATTTTAGAGCCTACAGTTTTATTGTTCTCTGGTTTCTCTTCTGTTGTTTTCCCTTTTGTTGTTTTGCTTGAGCTCTAGTAATAGCCTTTAGTGGTACGGTGTACTCCTTATCACTTCCAGATCCTTCTATGACCTCAATCACATTAATTGGTGCAGTATCTTGAGTTTTTGCAGGATTCTTAGGGCAATCTCTAAAAAGATGTTCTTTTCCGCAATCACTGCAATATCCTTCCCAGATTCTAGGTGGTGGAGGGTTGTAAGGTCGAGGGCATTCTCTAATGAGATGGTCTCCTCCACATCTATAGCATGGTCCTCTCTGCATAGGTGGTCTAATAGATGGTCTCACGGTTGGTTGTGCTTTAGGAGCCGTATACATTAAGCTGGTGGTCTCTGTTCCATAAATATGATCATAGTCCTCATATCCATAATAAGCAACATCATATGCCGTTTCATATCCCGTCGCGTTGGCTTCATATGGGTAGTACTCTCCTGTTGGATGTTCATATCCCAGGTTTGTTGATTCTACGTTGGTCATTGTCGATGCTGGAACTATCGCTCTTTCTAAGTTTTCTTCTGGTTGAGCATACTTTACAGGTATTACTTGTTGAGGTTTTGACAGTTCGGGTCCTAGCACTGGTTGTGGTGGTGGATACGGTGCTTGCTCGTATGGCCGTGATGCCTCTGCTGGTGTGGGGTACGGGTTGTATTTTGGTATCTCTCTACCTGGTTCCCTAGGTGGATATCCATAGGGTCTATACTGTGGCAGTTGAAAAGGACGTGCTTGCCTATTAAAAGGACAGTTCTCAGTAGTGTGGTTGGTATATTTTATCAAGTGTCATTAATTCCTGATTGGAGTGCTCCATTGGTAGAGTTTATGAGATCGGGAACCTTACCCAAAGAGGCTAGTCTAGCAAGAAGACAAAGCATGGAGCAAGAGGCTCAGTACTATGCTTTAGTTGGAGACAACTTATACCAAAGAGGCAAGGATGGTTATCTAAGATTGTGCGTTCACGAATCATACTATTTGAAAGTCTTAGAAATTGCACACAGCGGTGTTGCAGGTGGACACTTCGGTCCTGATCGAGTAATCAAGACCATTCTATTCTCAGGACTTTGGTCGCCCACTCTTCATATGGATGCTCATACCTATGTGAAGAAATGTGACACATGCCAACGTGCACAATATCCAGTTAGAAAAGATGAGATGCCTTTAAGGCCAATGATGGGAGGGCGTGCATTTTCGAAGTGGGGCATAGACTTCATAGGTCCTATTAGCCCCCAGCTAGAAACTCTCATGCAGAGTATATTATTGTAGCCACAGATTACCTTACAAAATGGGTAGAAGTGAAAGCCACAACAAAGAATGATGCTCAGACTACGGCTAAGTTCTTATTCGAGAATGTGTTCACGAGATATGGGCTACCAATAGAGTTAGTAAGCGATAGAGGCACACACTTCTTGAATGAGGTCATTGAAAATCTTCTCCGAGAATTCTTGGTAGTACATAAGAAGTCTGCCCCCTATCATCCACAAGCTAACGGACAAGCTGAGAGCACAAACAAGATCCTATGTAACGTATTGACAAAACTAGTAAATAATAAACGCTGTGATTGGGACAAGCAGCTACATCATGCTGTTTGGGCTTATCGAGTTGCCTATAAGACGGTACTGAATGCCACCCCATTTCAGATGGTCTTTGGAGAGAATGTTGTGCACCATTAGATTTCTTAATTCCAGCTTTAAAAGTAGCACAAGAGCATGAGTGGAATGGACATGAAATGTCCTCTAGGATCTTTGATCTAGAACGCTTAGGTGAGACAAGGCTACGAGCGGCAGGAGGCATCTATGCTGCAAAGAAAAGACAAAAAGCATACTTTGATGAACACATCAAAGATAAAGGATTGAAAGAGGGAGACCTAGTGCTGGTTTATACGCTAAAGCAACATGCCCGTAAGTTGGAAAAAAGAGGATACGGACCCATGATCATTAATAGAATTTCCACTAGCGGTGCAGTTCAGTTGGCCACTCTAGAAGGAGATATCTTGCCAAACTATATTAGTGGATGTAGAGTCAAGTTATACCAAGAACCTCTTACAGAGGATATGCTTACAAGTCTCAACACTGCTAAGAAGCGAAAAGAAGAGGAGTTAAGGATGAGGGAAGAAGCACAGGCAGAGGCCAGAGAGCGTATTAAGCGAAATAAGTTAAGGCGACTAGGCCTAGATGTCAACTCAAAAGCCCCAAAATATCACCTGGATATGTGCCAAAAATCAGGCATAATTACTTCTCAAGTCATTGACCGACGTCCCTTTGTGACCATAGAGATAGGACAAGGAAAGGGTGCAAGGACTGTGAAAGCATTGATTGACTCAGGTGCAGCAAGTAGTGCAGTTAGAATATCCTACTGCCAAGACTTGCAGTTGAACATCAATCCCATAAGTCTCATAGGATTGGGAGGTGTGGAAACCCCTTGTTTGGGCGAGGTGGAACTTCCCATCTACCTTCAAGATGTTCCAATGAAAGTCAAAGTGCTAGTGTGTCAAGATGAGAACCTTACAGAACCACTTGTCTTGGGTCAAGATTGGATCTATGACCATGCAGTTAACTTAAACCTAAGAAGTCAAATTCTTCAAGTTTGGGTACATGAACAATGCATTACATTAGAATTAGAGAACTGCATGTTCACAGATCATGGCACCACACACTCTCTTAGTTCCTCTAAGACTAATCTTCACGAGCAAGATGTTGTATGTGTCAAAAGCTCTATGATCCAGAAGGACTCAATCATGGAAGGACAGTCGCAAAGGCAAGCAAACCCTCCTTCTTTTTCGAAGAGTAAAGCATCCCCAGTAGTTCAACCTAAGAAGCAAGCACAACAATTCAAGACAACTGCTATAGCAAATAGAAAGACACCATTCAATAAGAAAGCAGTTCCGGGCATGACGCAGATCTGGGTATGCAAAGGCGAGCAATCTCCAACCTTGGCCCCACAAACCCCATCCAGGCAAGCCCACCAAGCCAGAAGACAAAGGAAGAAGCACGGACAAGCTCAACCACAAAGTATCCGACAAATTTGGGTGCCTAAGAAATTAGTTGCAGCTCAACAAGGGCGATTACACATGTGGGTACCCAGAAAGCTCTTATGTCCGCAACAACCTATGCTCTCCCATACGCGAAAAGTCTCAACAAAGAAGCCAAAGTGAGGCAAAGGTTAGAACCAAACACCAGGAACAAAAGTAGACCAACCAACCTCTCCAACACGAGTCAGGCGACCAGCCACAAAGGTATGGGTTTGGAAGCCAAAAGCATCAGCGGCCCCTACAAAACCAAAGCGCCAACCACAAGGGACACAACAGTCAAGAAACCAGCCAAGGATGAATAGGCCAAAGGTGCTCACTACACAGTCAGGGAACGTTCTCAAATGGATCCCCATAAGGAGGAAGGATCAATTGTCATCTCAAGATCCAATGGATACCTCCACGATAGAATGCATCAACATCCGCAAATAACATTGGAAGCCTCGACGAGCGACAACCATGTGCTCCTTGCACAACCCAGTCTTTTGCATCATTCAGGTCATGCATTTCCAAAGTATGCATTAATATAGGGCTTTATTACATGGCCGTGCATAGACACATTTGAGAGTCCCATGCACAAGAGCACATTGACATATGTCAACTATTTTTTTCTGATACTAACATCTGTCTTCTTGTTTTGTGACATTGTTCCTCCACAAAAAAAAAAAGAGAGGAAGAACTTGTTCCCAGGTTTGGCTCATGAAACATGAATGAGTCATGCTTAGTTGAAGGTGGAACTGTTGATTACGGGGCATTTATCAATTTGGATAGAAGTGTGTCTCAGCTAGCAGATGATATAATTGCTGTTTTATCTGGTAGATGTCAAGAACTTGGCATGAACATGGCCTCCACAACTATGGTTTCCTCTTACCATGGTAGGAGTGAAGAGCTTGAAGGTCCGCAACTTGAGTGATGCTTAACTACTGTATGTACGAGAGCATCCAAGGAGATATTTGCAAAGGGTAGTTTTGGTACACTGCAAATCCTTGTATGTATACTAGATGAGAAGACTCCTGCTTATGGTGAGCCAACATTGGGTAACTAAGCTTGGCGTAGTTACCCAATGTTGTTTGCCAAGGAATATAAATAAATTCAATTCTCAATATTTGACAAATGTTGCTTGAAGAGAGGAGACAGGACAAGGCACTCAAAGAATTTCATCACGGACATTCATTGCCAAGGACAAACTAGCAGATGGTCCATCACAATGCCGGGTGTACAACACGAAGAGATCAACATCGAATCGACCATCCACCATGGTAAGTATCTTGACTTTGGCAACACCATAACCATGAAAGATTAGGAAACCTCTTTGTCGGCATACCCTTGGGCACTTAGCTCAAGACCCCCCAATTTTTGCACCATACTTCTTCCAACGCATTTTTCAAGTAAGCATGCATAGGGCTACATTACAAGGCCATGCACAAGGCACATACTTTTTTCAACCCATGCACGAACACACTTCCCATCATCCACCATGGGTTATGAGTATTGGGCATGACTCCTCTAAACATCATCTATGGAAGAGCTAGAGGACATCCTAGAGACAACATCAATACCTAGGACGCAATCAAAGCCAGCAGTTGCTCCAACTCAACCTTGACAACCTTTTTTGGGAAACTAGCAATTTTTTGACGAATCACAACGACGCATTCTCAATGGCATCCAAAGAAGAAGGAAAGGACACTACCTCTCAAGCACGACCTGACACAACCATTACAACAAGGGTCTGTCAGGGACAAAAGACTCGAGAGGGGGGGAGTGTTGAAGCTCAAGGTCAAGGAAAATCATAAGAAGTGCATCAGAGAAGTGGACACACAGGAAGAAGGAGCAATTAGGGAGCTCCAAGAAGTACATGTCAAATTTTCAGAAGAATCCCGATAAAAATAGTGATTTTCATCACTAAAAACCATTGTAAATACCATTTTCTATTTTTGTGACTCCATTTTATTCAAGCCAAGGAGTCCTTGAGCTTGAGGAGTATTAGAAGTATCATCCTACCAATTTTCATAATTTTTAGACTTTGTTTGAGCCCTCAAATAAGCCATGGAACCTAATTTTTAACTAGGTCGAACACTAGATCTGGACAGGGTCAAAACTAGTCCAAAAACCATAAAAAGAGCTAGAGAGCTCATTTTTGGGGGTTAGCTTGTTAGAGAATAGAGCTTTGTAAGAGAACTCTTTTGCAATCAAAGCTTTCCATTGTTCCTCTCTTTGATCTTACCTTGTGCGCGTGTGTGTGTATGTGTGTGCATGTTTGGGTGCTTTCACTCACACACTTGTGCCTTCACTTGCTCGTGGTCTTCATAACGGTCCTCACGTCTCTGCGGATTGACAAGTAAAGGAGGTGGTGCTTACACTTGAGCTACAGGGGAGTTGTCCCACCACCCTTGTACACCTATAACAAACAACCAGCCCAGGTGCAAGCTCAGTACTGCAGTATTGAGCAAAAATACGCTAATCATAACATTGCAAATTGCCCTTACAATCGACAACCTAGACCTGTTCAACCTCCACAATTTAGACCATGTGGATACCCACCCAGAGACCAAGGAAGAGAAGTTCCTCGATACCCCACCTCCAATCCAACCTCCATACAAATACTTAGGATACAACCCACCACAACCAATATTAGGAAAACAACCACCCCACCCACAAAATATTGTAGAGTCTTCTAGAAGTGACAAGGAGTATACGATGCCATTAAAGGAGATTACTAGAGCAAAGGCTAAGGAAAACCGAAAAAGCTAAATTCGACTATGCACCAAACTAATGAACGTGAAACATCGACACCTCAAATAGTGGTAAACTCAGAAGAGTCTGAAGGAAATTCAAAAGCCAAAAGAACTCAAAGATGGAAAGATCGATGAGAGAAACTGAGAAACAAGTGGATACAAAAGAAGGTGGAAGAGAAGAGCCAAATCAATCTAAGAATCTTACAACTAATAAGGATTCAATTAAAGAGGAGAAAGAAAAGCAGAAACAACAAGTAGGATCTGTTCTAGCTAATCCAATGCCTAAGGATCTAGCTGTGTGGATAAAATCATATCAATCTAGGATCAAAGCAGGACCAAGTCTGGGACAACATGAACTACGTTATTTGAGAGGAGATCTAGAGAAAGAAAGGCTAGAGATCTGTAAGAAATTGATTGAAATTGCCCAAAACACATTAGAAAAACCTATACAAAATCTGCCCAAAACAAGAATACCAGAAAGAGAATTTCAAGAATGTATAGTAGCTTAGTGACCCTTGTTGGAGCAAGTCTATGACAAGCCTAAGTATTGGCTTGTGTCCCACAAAGTCATAGAAGAAGCCTTAAAATGAAGACAATGTAAAGTTCACTTGTGAACTACCTCTTGTAACTTTTGAAGAGTTTACTTAATGTAAAAGTGAAAGAATCTTAAGTGGTTGAGTCCACTTGATCAAAAAGGGAAAGAGGAGCCACAAATTTGTGATTTGTGGTAGATAGAGAATCAAATCAATCACTAATTGATTGGAGAGTGATTGAGGGAAGTTAGCCTCCCAAACTCAACTATAAATAGATGGCAGTTTTAGTCGTGGTGAGAGAGACCTATGTGAAGACCTCCAAGAGCTGAGCTTTATGCGATATCAAGGTGTGACTACAAGGCACACATATATATCAGTAAGTCCATTGTATTATACAATCAATATACTTTCATTTTCATGATCATTTGAGTTCATATTTCCATGTTCTTGTGAAGTGTACTACTCACTGCCATATCTCTCAGCTTTCTCAGTCACATTGCAGAGATGGTTTCTCTGAGCTTGGTGCATCATTTTCATTGATTTAACTTGGTAAAGCTAGCTCTATAAGTCTACTATATGCTTACCAAATTTCATTTCATTTGGGTGTTTCAATCTTCGGTTATATTCAGTTGAAGTCAACCCTATCTGTTCATTTTCACTTCTCTGTCAGGTACCCGACTTTTTTACTCATCTTGTCAGAGTTGTTTCTCAGTACGTACTTACCCAAATTCAATGATCTAAAGCTTCTTGGATTCAGCTTACTGTCTAGTATAAGCACACACATTTTCATGATCATTGAATTCTTAAATCTTGAGTTATGTTCATTTTTCTACTCACTAGTCTCATTACTGTAGCAGCCCGTGAAAATCGGGATGATGTCATCACTTGTTAAACATCCTTCTCAGTGTGTGGTTAATTATTTTTTATGATATTACTCTTGAAAGTTAGCTCTTTAAGTTAACTAGATTTTCCCAAGAGGAATTAGCTAATTGCTGCTGTGCTCAGAGAAATATGCAAAACACTAGACAAGTATATGAACCAAAATAGCAAGTTCTTCACCTCTGAGCTAACTCCAACTTATCTGTTTTGATCTATCTTTTTGAGAGTGATCTTCCAAGGTACATATGGTGTGTAATACATCCATTGGCAAGCTAAAAGGGCCCACCACATACTCCTGGAGTTCATTTGGCTGGTGTATATCAAGGATTTTGCAACACCTCTTCATCTTCAAGCACATACCTATCCATCTCTTCACAGTGGTATCAGAGCAAGGTTGCACAACATGGCAGATGGATTTCCTTCATCAATTGACAAATTGGACAGAGGTAACTACTGAGCTTGGTCATTAAGAATGGAAGCTTATCTCCAAGGTAGAAGTTTATATGGTTATGTGGTTGGAGATGAAGTTATGCCAAGTTTCAGGAACAAAATTCAACCAACACAAGAAGAGCAAGAAAGATTGAGCACATGGTGCTCCAAGGATGCACTTGCAAGGTCTTATCTCCTCAACTCTATCTCAGATTTTGTGTTGCCTCACATTAGAAGTTGTAAGACATCTCAGGAAGTATGGGATGCACTTGAAGCTTTCTTCTCTTCAAGTACCAAAGCTAGGAAGCATCAACTATGGCTGGATTTCACAACTCTCAAGAAGGCTCCCAAACAAAATGTGAGTGATTTTGTCACAAAGCTCAAGGACATAGCAGATCAGTTGGGAAGCATTGGAGAGGTAATAGATGAAGAGCAAATTGTAATGCAGGTCATCAATGGCTTGAAGGCAGATGACAAGTGGGAAGCATTCACCACAGCTATGGATTTGTACATGGACATGGATGTACCTGATTTCAATACACTCATTGGACAACTACTTACTCAAGAGGCAAAGCTTATCAAAAATGGAGAAATATCTAAAGGTAATCAATCTTTAGCTTTATACACTGATAAAAGCAAGTCCAAAGATAACAAAGGAAAGGCAAAGAAAGTGGATGATGAAGCAGGAACATATCAAGCTAACTATGCAGGTAGAGGAAGACATGGCAGAGGTAGAGGAAGAGGAGGTACAAAAGGCAGGGGGAGATCGCAAGACTCCAACTCATGTTCTATTTGTGGATTAACTAATCATACAACTGAAAATTGCTTTAGGAATTCCAGAAATCAAAGAGGCAGAGGATACAATAGAGGAAGTTATGGCTACTCAAGAGGAAGGTTCAATAATTATCATGGCAACTACAACAATCACAATCATTCAAACTATAACGGAGGCACAAAGGAAGAAGATACTTCAATAACTACACAAAAGACTCAAACAAAGAGGATTCATTATTGATCATGAACATGGCTATGCCACAAGGTAAATCTGATGAGCATGTTTTCTACATAGATTCATGTTGTTCAAATCATGTGGCAGGAAATGTGGCACTCCTATCAGGTTTAGAAGATCCAAGGAATAAGCATGAGGTACAAACAGGAGATGACACAAGACATCCTCTGGAGAAAATAGGCAATGTCAAAGCACCTGATGGAAACATCAACCTACTCAGTAAGGTACTCTATGTCCCTACCATTACAAAGAATTTGATAAGTGTTGGGCAGATAGTAGAGAAAGGGTTGCAAGTCAGGTTCACAAAAGCAGGAGCATTTGTTGAAGATACAAGTCAAGGATTCAGAAGAATTGCAAAAGGTGAAAAGACAGGTAGATTGTTCACATTTGAATTACAAAACACTAGAAACATTGCTCTCTTTAATTATGGTAGTCAGACACTCACAGAATTGGAAGTATGGCACAAAAGGTTAGCACATATTGGTGAAAGGTCATTAAAGCAAATTTGCACGGACCAAAGTGTACTTGGACTCCCTAATTTGTCAAAACGACATATGATTTATAAGTGTAGTGCATGTCAATTTGGAAAGTCTTACAGGTTAACATTCATGAAGAAAGGTTTTATGCATGGAGATCTCTTGGAGTTGGTTCATACAGATGTATGGGGACCTAGCAAGGAAGCTTCAATATCTGGATCAAGGTATTATGTCTCCTTTATTGATGATTGCAGCAGATGGACTATCCTATTCTTTATGAAACACAAAGATGAAGTTTTTTCATGTTTCAAAAGATATTTGGCTCTTGTGGAGAATCAAACAGGTAAATCACAACCCTACCAACAAAGGATTCTTAGTAAGCAGAGATGTAGTTTTTTATGAAAACAATTCATGGTATGAAGATTCATGCAGGAAGGTCAATTTACCATATGATCTTGAAGAAGATTTTCCAAAGCTTGGTACAGAACAACCAAAGATTGAAGAACAAGACACCTCGGAGGATGATGAAGAATCTCAGATGGAAAAGGTCAAAGCATGGAAGTCTAAAGGTAAAGCAAAATTGCAGGAACTTGGACATGAGGCAGAATCATCACATCATGGCCTAAAAAGATCTATGAGGGAAAAGAAAAAACCAGAAAGGTATGGGTTTGATACCTCATTAGTAACTAAACCAAGACAGAGGACATAGCACAGGACATAAACCAAGAGGAGCCATCATCATTTGAAGAGGCCAAAGCAAAAACAGAATGGAAGCATGCAATGAAGGAAGAGATTGAAGCACTTGAGGAAAACAACACTTGGGATTTGGTGCCCAAGAGTTCATCCATGAAGTTGATAGGCTCAAGATGGGTCTATAAACTATAGAAGAATTCGGATGGTTCCATTAACAGGTATAAGGCAAGGCTTGTAGCAAAAGGCTTTGCACAAACTCAGGGAATTGATTATGAGGAGACCTTCTCTCCTGTGGCAAAGATGCCTACTATTAGGGTTTTGCTTAGTATTGCCTCTTCCAAGAATTGGAAGATACTTCAACTAGATGTAAAGAATGCATTCTTGAATGGTTGGATAACAGAAGAAAGGTATATATGGCACAACCACCTGGTTTTGAGAATCAAGTTTATCCTGATTATGTGTGTAAACTTAACAAAGCATTGTATGGTCTCAAGCAAGCCCCAAGAGCTTGGAATTTCAGGCTTGTTTCATTCTTGCAGGACAAAGGCTTTCAACCAAGCAAGGCAGATCCTTCACTCTTTATTAAAAAGAGTAATTCTGAGGTCATCTACTTATGTGTATATGTAGATGATATTATATTGACAGGGAATGATGCAGATGGTATAAAGAAGATCAAAGATCAGATGAGAGAAGAGTTCAAGATAAGTGATTTGGGTTCACTTACCTACTTCCTAGGTTTGGAAGTTGTCTACAAAGATCATGGTTTGTTTCTCACTCAAAGAAAGTACATTAAGGACATGTTGGCAAAATTCAAGATGCAAGATTGTAAGATTGCAGGTACTCCAATGGAGGTCAATCACAAATTGAGCTCACATGAAGGTGAACTCATAAAGGACATCACATCATATCAAAGTCTAGTGGGTAGTCTCAACTATGCCACATTGACAAGAGTAGATATATGTTACAGTGTGAGTGTGCTAAGTCAATTTATGCACACACCAAGGAAACCACACATGGATGCTGCCAAAAGGATTCTCAAGTATCTCAAAGGAACCATAAATGAAGGACTTTAATATCCTTATGTATCTGATTTAGGTTTGAAGCTATTTTTTGATGGAGATTGGTCTGGCTCCAAAGAAGATAGAAGGAGCACTTCAGGTTATCTTACCTTTGCAGGTTCAAAGCTTATTTCATGGTCATCCAAGAAGCAACCCATAGTTGCTCTCTCTTCTACTGAAGCTGATATAGAGGTCTTGCCATAGCTACACAAGAAGCTATGTGGATGAAGACATTATTCAAAGATCTTGGATTGGAGTTTGGAACTCCAACTATTTTTTGTGACAATATGAGTTCTATCCACTTAGCTGCTAATCCTATTTTTCATGCAAGGACTAAACATATTGAAGTTCATTATCACTATGTACGAGAGAAGGTTCTAAGCAAAGACATTCAAATATCATATGTGTCCACTCATCAACAATGTGCAGATATTCTAACCAAAGCATTGGATGGTACAAAGCTCTGCAAGTTCAAAGCCATGATTGGTTTGCAGGTAATCTTGGAAGATTGAAGACCTCAACCATACTTGGCTTGAGGGGGAGCTGTTGGAGCAAGTCTATGACAAGCCTAAGTATTGGCTTGAGTCCCACAAAGTCATAGAAGAAGCCTTAAAACGAAGACAATGTAAAGTTCACTTGTGAACTACCTCTTGTAACTTTTGAAGAGTTTACTTAATGTAAAAGTGAAAGAATCTTAAGTGGTTGAGTCCATTTGATCAAAAAGGGATAAAGGAGCCACGAATTCATGATTTGTGGTAGATAGAGAATCAAATCAATCACTAATTGATTGGAGAATGATTGAGGGAAGTTAGCCTCCCAAACTCAACTATAAATAGATGGCAGTTTTAGTCGTGGTGAGAGAGACCTATGTGAAGACCTCCAAGAGCTGAGATTTATGCCATATCAAGGTGTGATTACAAGGCACACATATGTATCAGTAAGTCCATTGTATTGTACAATCAATATACTTTCATTTTCATGATCATTTGAGTTCATATTTCCATGTTCTTGTGAAGTGTACTACTCACTGCCATATCTCTCAGTTTTCTCAGCCAAATTGCAGAGATGGTTTCTCTGAGCTTGGTGCATCATTTTCAGTGATTTAACTTGGTAAAGCTAGCTCTATAAGTATATTATATGCTCACCAATTTTCATTTCATTTGGGTGTTTCAATCTTCAGTTATATTCAGTTGAAGTCAACCCTGTCTGTTCATATTCACTTCTCTGTCAGGTACCTGACTTTTTTACTCATCTTGTCAGAGTTGTTTGTCAGCGTGTACTTACCCAAATTCAATGCTTTAAAGCTTGTTGGATTCCGCTTACTGTCTAGTATAAGATAGAAATTTTCATAATCATTGGATTCTTAAATCTTGAGTTATCTTCATTTTTCTGCTCACTGGTCTCATTACTGTAGCAGCCCATGAAAATCGGGATGATGTCATCACTTGTTAAACATCATTCTTAGTGTTTGGTTCATTATTTTTTATGAGATTACTCTTGAAAGTTAGATCTTTAAGTTAGCTAGACTTTCCCAAGAGGAATTAAGCTAATTGCTTCTATGCTCAGAGAAATATGCAAAACACAGGACAGGTGTATGAACCAAAATAGCAAGTTCTTCACCTCTGAGCTAACTCCAACTTATCTGTTTTTATCTATCTTTTTGAGAGTGATCTTCCAAGGTACATAGGGTGTCTAAAATATCCATTATCAAGCTAAAAGGTCCCACCACATACTCTTGGAGTTCATTTGGCTGGTGTATATCAAGGATTTTGCAACACCTCTTCATCTTCAAGCACATACCTATCCATCTCTTCACAACCCTCCTAAAGAAAGAAGGATTTTCAAGAGCACTGAAAGCACACCCATAGAGGACCATGAGAGAAGCTCTTTGATCCTAGGAGTTGAAGCTAATTGGTCTAAGGACATATGGGCTAGAGTTTAAGAGGAAAGGTGGACGAGAACCGAAGGAATTGACCCACCTTTTGAAGAGTTGGATGCCTCCAAGAATCTAGGGGTGATGAATCAAGAAATAAATCATGAGGAATGTTCATAACTTGATAAAAAAGAGGAATTGGAAAGCATAAATACTCTACCAAACCACATGGGAGAGTATGAGCAGAATTCAAAGCTTTATCATGCCCCAACCATGAGAACGAAAGGAAAGAAGGCATCAAGCAAAACATCAAATATAGCACGAAAATTGAAGGAGACAAAAGTGCACTACTCCATAACCTTGGATGAGCTATTAAAAATCAAACCACAATTATGGATGAAATTGGCTAAACAAATGGAGCAAAAGGAAGCAAAGATAGTTAACATGGAACTCAACACAAAACTGCATTTGCTACAGAATGGGGTGTATATGCTTTTAGGTTTATGCCATTTGGCCTGACTAATGCCCATGCCACCTTCCAAAGATTAATGTGTCATGTCTTTAAGAAGTTCCTTAGGAAAAGTATGGAAGTATACGTGGATGATTTATGCACATATTCTTCCCAAAGAATGGATCACATAGTTGAGTTGAGGAAAATCTTTTACAAGTGTAGCCAATATAGAGTCTACCTCAATCCAAAAAAATGTGTCTTCATGGTACGACAAGGAAAAATTTTGGGACATATAGTATCTAAAAATGGACTATCCACAGATGAAGACAAAATCAAGGTAATTCTAGAACTACCTAGACCAAAGAATGCAAAAGAAGTGCAAGCCTTTTGGGTCATTGTGGATATTATCGTAGATTTTTCCACATGTACGGTGTAATTGCAACACCTCTATATGGATTACTAACTCAGTTCGATGAGATGGAAGATTGTGAGAAAGTCTTTAATGAACTGAAAAGCAGACTGAGTTCCGCCCCAATTCTAAAAGTGCCAAATTGGAACAAACCATTCCACATTCATGTGGATGCTTCCAAATTTGGTGCACATTCCCATGTAATGAGTTGTCCATTGTGTCAAGAGAAATTATCGAAAGAGAACTCCACATTATGTTATTCTACAATAGCACCTAGATGGAGTTTACCATTAGTGAACCTTTTGAAAACTCATGAGTATCCAGAAGGAGCAAGCCTAGCAAGAAAATGGGCTTTGGAGGAGCAAAGTAGAGATTATGTGCCCATACGAAGACAACTGTTTAAATGTGGATAGGACAATCAATTAAGATTATGTGTAGATGAAGATGAGTATATCCCTATCTTAGAGATGATCCATACTAGAGCTATAGGAGGTCATTTTCCAATCAAAAAAATGGCAAAAATGATTGTGTTCGCTGGATTATGGTGGCCAACTTTACATCAAGATGCGGCAATGTATGTGCAAAGATGCAATGTGTGCCAACGAACAAAAAATCCCATCAGAAGAGACGAAATGCCACTGTGCCCTATGATTAGTGTTAGAGATTTCACTAAGTGGGGTATAGATTTTGTCACACCAATTAACCCACCTGCAAAAGGCTTGCATGTTGAATACATAATAGTGGCTACAGACTATTTGACCAAATGGGTAGAAGCAAAAGCCACCAAGAAAAACGATGCAAGAACCACTGCCAAGTTTCTATTTGAAAACATATTTACAAGATTTGGATTACCAATTGAAATTGTGAGTGATCGAGGCACACACTTCATTAATGAAGTGATAGAAATGTTGATGAATGAGTTCTTATTAATTCATAAGAAGTCAGCCCTGTATCATGCACAAGCCAATGGATAGGTAGAAAGTTCCAATAAGGTGTTATGTATTGTTTTGACGAAGATTGTGAATAATGGGTGCTCAGATTGGGACAAACAATTACATCATGCTTTATGGCTTTTAGAGTTTCCTACAAGATTGTTATTGGCACAACACCATTCAATCTAGTATATGCCAAAATGCAATTTTGTCAAGTGACTTCTTGATTCCTACTCTTTGAGTAGTTGAGAAGTATGAATGGATAGGATACAAATTGTCCCAACAATTGGATCAAATTGAAAAATTGCATGAGACTAGATTGCAAGCAGTAACAGACATCTATGTAGCCAAAAGGAGAAAAAAGGCATATTATGATGCCCATATCAAAGACAAGGGACTCAAGGAAGGTGATTTAGTCATAGTGTATACCTTAAAGCAACATGCAAAAAATTTGCAAAAGAGGGGACATGGACTGCTAGTTATCAATCGCATTTCGAATAGTGGAGCGGTGAAATTAGCCTCCCTAGATGGAGAAATTTTCCCCAATTACATAAGTGGGTGTCATGTGAAGAAACACTTATAACTCTTGATCGAGGAGATGCTATCTAGACTTCTAGCAGCAAAACACTAAAAGGAAGAGCAGGAGAGAATAAGAGAAGAGGCAAGACTCGAAGCCTTAGAATAAATATGAAAGTGGAAAGAATGGATGCATGAAAGAGATGTGAGATATAGACAAGAAGAGGAACTGATCCCCATAGCCAACTATAGAGCATCAGAGACCAAAATCCTAGGAAGGCAAATCAAGCAGCCTTACTTAAGCCTAGGAGTGGGAACTGAGGAATATCCCATGGTGGATGCATTGATTGATACGAGAGCAGCATTCAGTTGCATACATTCTTCATTAGCGCAACAAATAACAGTACAACTTCAACCCATTGATGCATATATGATGGGGATAGGAGGAAATGCCATTGAATGCTTAGGAGAAGTTGCCCTATCCTTACATTTAGGGAACAATTTGATGCAACAAAAAATCCTAGTTTGCAACAATGATGACCTATTGTTTCTTGAATATGCATAGATACACAGTCCCATGTAATCAAATAGGTCCGCAATCAAATCAATTTGAACTCATATGTTCAAGAGCAGATATTCAAAGCAAAAAAGCAATGGGGACATAAGAAGTTTCTAAATGGAAGCTTTGTTTGACCTTACTAATATATCAAGCTTTAGGCATGAGGGAATGTTTATGACTCATGCCTTCCATTGTCGAAATGGCAAAGTATGTAAAATCTTCCATCATACCCAAGAAAAATAAAGGCATTACTATAGTGGAAGAGGTTGGTACTAGCTACAGAACTACAATGAGAGGCACAAAGCGTGCTCAAGTAGAGGAGGTATCTGACACCCCACAAACAAAAAGAATACATGTACTTCCAAAGGTTTCCTTAGCAAAACCTTCTATCATTACTCAGCAAGACCTCTCTGCTACACTAGAAGCAACACATGCTTACACTCAAGGTCAGGTGAACCTTATCACACAGGGTCAGTAGTATTATCAATCAAGTAAACAACAAAATTCCACACAAGCAGGACAAAGTATCTCGAAATTAGACTGGTATAAAGAATTGGGTTTAAACAACTCAAGCTCTGACGATGAAGCATCACAGGACCAAGACACATGAAATACTGAGATACACATAGATGATCATGTTGATGAAGAATGGGATGAGTTAAACCAAGTTTAGAATCAAGTTGAGAATGCGAGTATGCAGGGAGACCAAACTCAACAGATGCAAGAAGAGCAACCAGAGAAGGTGCACACTATTCAATTGAATGAGCAAACAAGGATAACATGCAAAAGGTGTCACCTTCCAGGTCCAAAACGTTCAAGCATCCAAAACAAGAACAAAATCATGAGGAAGTACAGGAATAACAAGGACCTACCATACCCATTCAAGTGGTTGCCGAACCATCACCCTTGGATGTGGTACCAGAGCATGGTGGAGAGATCCATGGAGGGCAAGGTAGAGATGGAGTCAGAGGGGACAAGAGGATCTATGGGGAATGTCTTCTAGGGTATGGACAGACATCTTCTTCTTCTTGGAGCTAAGATGCATCACCATCCTGATGGCAGCTACTGCGCATCTACAAATGGAGAAAATCGGGAGGAAGGCAACCATGATTTGCATGGAATCGAGACGCATGCGTCATCTTATTGGAGCATCATGACACAAAAAGAGACTCCCCACACACAAAGCAATGTAAACTGCCACGCCAGGTATATGTTAACTCTCTATTTCATGGATGACGTTGACTGCATCAAAGACAACTTGAACTCAAGACCTCCGATAAGGGGGCAAGTGACCAAGCCGTTACACCAATTGGACTTGATGACCTCTTTGCACAAAGATAAGATATGACTTGAACACGCTTCTGTGCGTGCAATCATATTTAGAAAGAAAGAGAGAAGAATTAGAGAAAGAGATAGAGAGAGAGGGATAGAAAGAGAGACATGTCAAGAGAGATAAAGAGAAGAAAGAGTAGAAGGAGAGAAAGAAAGAAAGAGAGAAAGAGATAGAGAGAGAAGAGAAGAATGAAGAGAGAGAAAGAGAAAGGTAGAGAGAAAGAAAGAGAGAGCAAGAGAGAGAGAGAGAAAGAAAGAGAAGTAAGAAATAAAGAGAAGAAAGAAAAAGAAGAAGTAGAGATAGAAAGAAAGAGAAGGAGAAGGAGAAAAGAGAGAGATAGAAAGAGAGAAAGAAAGAGGAGGAAAAAGAGAAGAAGGAAAGAGAGAAGGAGAAAGGGAAGAAGGAAAGAGAGAAGGAGAAAGGGAAGAAGGAAAGAAAGAGAAAGAAATAAAGAGATGAAGAAGGAAATCTTGAGTGAGGTAAAGTGAAGATGTCACAATATCTCATGGAGTGAGCCTCCTCTTATGAGGAGAGTGTCACTTGACACATATGGGTAGAAGAGAAGAGGGGAGAGTTGATCATTACTCTCACAAGTATCTTAAGAGGGGTCGGATGTATGAGACTCTTCATGAGAATTGGAAGGACAGCCGCTCGGGCGATGGCTGGGAGGAAAAGAACGTAGCTCTGTGTGTGTGTGCTCATGGAAGTCGTCGACAAACTATAAAGCAGCAAAAGAGATTTCCTAATACTGGTATCAGAGCAATTCCTTGGCCACTAACAAGCCACGCGCGAAGCGCTAGAGGATGGGATTTGAACTGTCGACCTTCGAAGCCACTACGTTTGCTCTATCCATATGGCCACGCCATTTTACATGCCTTTTGAGGCGAAAAAGACCGTACTTAACACTGTAGCACTGAGAGATTACGCCCATGAAGGCCGTCCATGAGCAGATGCACAACAAGAAGTTTCTTGGCTTCAGTGATAGCCGGTTTCAAGACCCTTGAATGAAGGGGGCGAGCTACAAAGGAAATAACCTATCAAAGTTTTAAAGAGAGTTTAAGTGATAACTTTCAAGGTGGAGGATATTTCCATGCCAACCATTATAAATGCTCATGGGACGTTTGGGATTTGACCTCTCATGGGACTCATGCTATCCAATGAAGAGAGTTGAAAGGTATTGGTCAAGTGGTTTGATGATTAAGAAGAAGATCATGGACATATCATCTATCTACATGTACAAGTACATTTTAATTTTTTATTGAATTTTTGGTAGTCCATTATCGAAAGACTTTGATTTGGCAAAAGAAAGCATGGGCCTTAGTTAAAGCTGTTTTGAGGGAAATCCTATATATGGAGAGTATGGCATGTATACTTTCATCTTGATTCAAGGATTCCCTCAAATTTCAAAGAAGAGTAAGATTTAGGTATCACCAAAGTAGCTTACTTTCAGGATTTTCATATAAAGTTCAAGGGCTATTTTGCATAAGTAGCCATTTTGGGAAGGGGAAAAAAGTGGGATTTTTCATGAATTTATGGAAAAAACCATGCACACACATAGCCTAGTGTATTGACTTCCATATAAGATTAAGAAATCCAAAATATACCTCAATATGATGGAAGTTTGGAGCTCCACAAAACCCCCTTGCATCACAGTTTGACAAAAAAATTCAGCACCTAAATCTAAGAAATTCCCATTTTGGAAGAGGGAAAAGGAGGTGCAATAGCTATGGATGGATGGGAAAAAGTATATATAATGAGAGTATGGTGTTTGGAATTCATAGGTATATATAATGAGAGTATGGTGTTTGAAAAAGTATATATAATGAGAGTATGGTGTTTGGAATTCATAGGCGAATCATTAGATTCATCAAAATGATAAGTTAAGGAGGAATTTTAGTTCCTCAAAGACCCCCTTCCCGCACTTTTTAAAAATTTTCAGATGTTAACTTTTGCCAAAATCCACTTCTAGGAGTAAGAATAAAGATAATTTAAGAGGCTTCCCATGGATTATTGTATAAAATCCAAGAGAAATCCACATTTAGAGTGAATTAGAAGCTTGCTAAGAGCTCTCATTTAAGTTTTTGCATAAAAGCAAAAATCTTGATTTAGGCCTATTTTGGGGAGCGAATTAGCATGCACGAAGGGAGGATTTGGAAAGTGAAAATAGGCCTAAGCATGTTCATATACCACTCTCTGAAGGTACGGAGAGAATTTTAGGATTTTCTTGATGGAAGAATCCTTTTGGGCACCCCAAAAATCATATTTTCACACTTTTTCTAGCCCCTCCAACAGTCCACTAGTTTGGCATGTCCCGCTTGGAATGGTCATATCTTGGGCTAGAAAACTCCAAATTGTACATGCTATGGCTCCTTTCGAAGAGCACAAAGTCTACTTTCCATTTATAAAAAGAAATTTTGGAAAATCAGTATTTTTTCAGGTCTATACAGCTCTGCAAAGTTTGAACAGTTTTTGGTAACTACCTTCCGGGAGCCATATCTTTCAAACCGGGAAGGCGATTTGAGTAATTTCACTTCGAACTCTTTGCACATGCTATATATTTCAGTTTATGAACATTTTCAGGTCCTAAAGTGGTTTTTTCAGGTCTAAAGAATGTTGGTGCAAAACAAGCCTACACACATTGGCTTGGAACATTGGAACCTTGGAAGGCTAAAGTTTGTACCCCTGGAGGATGTATTTACATGAACCTTGAACCATAGGAACCAATGCTTAATTGGTTATTACTTTTTATCCAATGTAAAAAGTCTATATGACTTTATCAATCATGTAATCACACCTACTAGACTAGAGTCGTGGAAAAGTAGATGATTTGATTGAGGGAATATCTCCCTAAGTTTAGTGGAGAGATTGAAGGGAGCCAAAACTTGAATTCAAATTCAAACTCCTTCAAAAATTCTTATAAAAGGCAATTGAAAAAGTCGCGGGGTTCTTCACTCCTCCCGAGGCAATTCTGAGTCAATCAATGAGTGTGTGTGAGCTACATCATAGCCTACACCTCTGAGTACCATTGAGCATCACATTACATGCCAATGGGAATATACAATCATTAGATTTAATCAATATACACATATTCATAGTCTCTGTTTTCTCTGAGTGACTACCTCCAACTCTGTCAACTTCAACAGGGCATATCTCAAGATCTACTGAACCAAATTGGATGATTCAAAGTGCATTGGATTCAGCTCAAAGTCTACTATACACCTACAAAGTTTCAAGGCCATTGGATCTACCATCACAGAGAAATCTCAGTCGGGGTGCTCACTGGTCTGTGACTGTAAGTCTCCTAAAAAGTCGGGGGTACACCTTATTTTGCTAAAGTGATTTCTCTGAGTGTGGTTTATCATTTTCTTTCATTCCACTTGCAAATGGAAGCTTACTAAGCTAATTGAATATCCCTAGAAGGAATTTTGCTAATTGTAACTACACTGGTCACACTGAGCATAACACTGAGCAGGTATCAAGACCAAAATAGAAAGTTTTCAAGTCTTGTGATTTGCAAAGTAGTCTGTTTTGATCAAGTCATTACTCAAACTTTTTCCAAAGTACATATAGCATATTTTGGTGTCATTTGGAAGCTCAAGGAGTCTACTGAGCATATCTGAAGTGAAAGGAGGGCAGGTGTGAAGCAGGTTTTGCAGCACCAGCTTGATCTTCTGAGTGCACCCAGCCATCACATCCAACAGTGGTATCAGAGCAAATAAGGTAATCATGGGTGATGGTTTCCCTTCCTTCATTGACAAATTGGATAGAAATAACTACCAGGCTTGGTCATTGAGAATGAAGACCTATCTACAAGGGAGAAGCTTGTATGGATACATTTCAGGAGATGAGGAGTTGCCCTCATTCAAGACCAGAGGTCTACCTACAAAGGATGAACATGAGAGGCTCAACCAATGGTGTGCAAAAGATGCTTTGGCAAGGTCATATCTTCTAAACTCTATTTCTGATTTCCTTCTACCTCATGTAAGGAATTGCAAGACTTCCCAAGAGACTTGGGAAATCTTGTCAACATACTTTTCATCAAGCACAAGGGCCAGAAAGAATCAGCTATGGATTGAGTTTACAACTCTTAGGAAGCAATCAAAACAATGTGTCTCAGATTTTATCACCAAAGTCAAGGACATTGCAGATCAACTTGCAAGTGTTGGAGAAGAAATTGAGGAAGAGCAAATAGTCAGACAAGTGATCAATGGACTAAAGGCAGATGACAAGTGGGAGAGCTTTACCACAGCAATGGACTTGTACATGGACATCCAAGCACCTGATCTAACAACTCTGATTGGACAACTCTTTACACATGAAGCAAAGATCACAAAGAATGGAGAGCAATCAAAAGGTAACAATCCCTCTGCCCTTTATACTGATAAGAAAACCAAAGACAAAGGTAAAAGCAAGAAGGTTGATGAAGAAGGCTCTACCTCCCAAGCAAATTATGCAGGGAGAGGTAGATCATCTAGAGGTAGGGGCAGAGGAGGTAAGTCAGGTAGGGGGAGACCCTACATTCAATCTCCATGCAATATCTGTGGCTTGTCTAACCATACCACAGATGAATGCTACAAAAACTACAAAAACCAAAGAGGAAGAGGTCACCAAAGAGGAGGATACTCTCAAGGCAGAGGCAGATTCAATCAATCTCAAGGCTACCATGGCTACAACAATAGTTACAACAATAACTACAATCACAATGGCAACTATCAAGGTGGATACAGGAATAGGAAGGATTACAACAATTATGCAGAGGAGCAAGATGATTCCTTGTTGATCATGAACATGACATCTAAATCAGGTATCAATGATGATCACTTATTCTATATTGATTCAGGTTGCTCTAACCATGTAGCTGGAAATGTTGCCTTACTCTCTGATTTGGAAGAACCCAAAGGCAAGCACCAAGTGCAGACAGGTGATGACACTAAACATTCAGTTGTTAAAGTAGGCAATGTCAAAACAAGTGATGGTAATCAGAATTTACTAAGCAGAGTGTTGTATGTTCCAACAATCACCAAGAATCTGATGAGTGTAGGTCAGATTGTGGAAAAAGGTCTACAGGTCAGGTTCACTCAACATGGTGCATATGTGGAGGATCCAAGACATGGATTCAGAAGGATAGCCAAGGGAGAAAAATCAGGTAGATTGTTTACCTTTGAACTTGAAGACACTAAGAATATTGCTTTGTACAACTATAAGGACCAAACTCTATCAGAATTGGAGATTTGGCACAAGAGATTAGGTCACATTGGAGAGAGGACCATAAAACAAATGAGTAGGGATCAATGTGTGCTTGGGATACCTAATGTATCCAAGCAACACATGATATACAAGTGTGGGGCTTGTCAATTTGGTAAGTCACACAGATTGCCATATACAAAGAAAGGTTTTATGCATGAAGATTATCTGGAATTGGTGCATACAGATGTTTGGGGACCTAGCAAGGAGCCATCCATATCTGGATCAAGGTACTATGTGTCCTTTATTGATGACTATAGCAGGTGGACTATCTTATACTTCATGAAACATAAAGATGAAGTATTTAATTGTTTCAAAAGGTATCTTGCATTAGTTGAAAATCAAACAGGTAGACATTTGAAGAGGCTAAGGTCAGATGGTGGTGGAGAATACTTCTCCAATGACTTTGAAGATTTCTTGCAGGAAAGAGGCATCAAGAGGGAGATTACTACAAGGTACTCACCTGAACAAAATGGGGTAGCTGAAAGGAGGAATAGACTCATTGTAGAGACAGCTAGGTCTATGCTTAATGAGAAAAAATTGCCAAATTATCTTTGGGTAGAGAGTGTATCTACTGCCACATATTTAATTAACAGGTTGCCATCAAAGACACTTGATGGAATGACACCCTATGAGGCTTGGCATGGTAAGAGACCATCTCTAGGTCATTGTAAAATCTTTGGATGTGTTGCATATGTGCATATTCCCTCACAGGTAAGGGGAAAGCTAGACCCTAAGGCTGAAAAGTGTATCTTCATTGGTTATGATTTGAATCAGAAGGGATACAGATTCTACAACCCCTCAAACAAAGGCTTCAAGGTAAGCAGAGATGTCATCTTTGATGAGAATGATTCATGGTATGAAAATGAGTGCAGGAAAGTTAGCCTACCTTATGACATGGAAGAAGACTTTCCAAAGCTTATCAGGCAAGAACCAATTCAGAAAGAGGACACAAGCTCAGATGATGAAGACACCATCAACATTGAAGAGTTCAAGGCTTTGAAATCCAAAGGGAAGATGAAGATGAAGCAACTAGAAGACAATCCAGAATCCTCAACTCAAGCTATGAGGAGATCTCAAAGAGAAAAGAAGAAACCTATTAGGTATGGGTATGATACTTCACTTGTAACCAAGCACTCTGTATATCTTGCAAAGGATATCTTGAATGAAGAACCAGGTACATTTGAAGAAGCAATCACTAAACCAGAATGGAAGGAAGCAATGGATGAAGAAATGGAGGCTCTCAAGGAGAGTGATACTTGGGATTTGGTACCCAAGAAGGACTCCATGAAGGTGATAGGATCCAGATGGATCTACAAACTCAAGAGGAACTCAGATGGTACAATAAACAGGTATAAAGCTAGGTTGGTAGCCAAGGGTTTTGCACAAACCCAAGGCATTGATTATGAGGAGACATTTTCTCCTGTGGCCAAGATGCCAACTATCAGAGTTATGGTGAGTGTAGCTGCATCCAAGAATTGGAACATGTACCAATTGGATGTAAAGAATGCATTCTTGAATGGATGGATATCTGAAGAAGTCTACATGTCACAACCACCTGGCTATGAGGATCCCAATAAGGTAAATCATGTTTGTAAATTGAAGAAGGCTCTGTATGGATTGAAGCAGGCACCTAGAGCATGGAATTACAGGTTGACAACCTATCTCCTAGATCAAGGATTTGTGATGAGTAAAGCAGATACTTCATTGTTTATAAAGAGGAACAATTCAGAGGTAATATACTTGTGTGTCTATGTTGATGACATCATTATTATAGGAAATGATGTTCAGGGAATTAGACACATCAAAGGACAAATGATGAAGGAATTCAAGATCAATGATCTTGGATTATTGAAGTACTTCCTAGGACTTGAATTGGTCTATACAAATTCAGGTATCTTTATTACTCAGAAGAAGTACATTCAGGACATGGTCAAGAAGTTTAATTTGCAGGAAGCTAAAGTCTCAAACATTCCTATGGAGGTCAACCACAAACTCAGTGCACATGAAGGAGAAGAACTCAAAGATATTACAGGTTACCAAAGTTTGGTAGGTAGTCTAAATTATGCTACCTTAACCAGGATTGATATATCATATGGTGTTAGTGTACTTAGCCAATTTATGCATAAACCAAGAGTACCACATTTGGAGGCAGGAAAGAAGATAGTAAAGTACCTAAAGGGAACACAAAATCATGGTTTGTACTTTCCATATTCATCAGACATTGATATTAAGGTATACTCAGATGCAGATTGGGCAGGTTGCAAGGATGACAGGAGGAGTACATCTGGTTATATATGTTTTGCAGGTGATAAACCAATTTCTTGGTCATCCAAGAAACAACCCACAGTAGCTTTGTCATCTACTGAGGCAGAGTACAGAGGACTAGCAAATGCAACTCAAGAAGCCATATGGTTGAAGCTATTATATTCAGAATTGGGCCTATATACAAGGCCACCAATCATATTTGGTGATAACACAAGTTCTCTTCACCTAGCAGCTAATCCAATTTATCATGCTAGGACAAAACACATAGAGGTTCACTACCACTATGTGAGGGAGAAGTTACTTAGCAAAGAAATTCAATTATCATATGTGTCTACTAATATACAATGTGCAGATTTGCTTACTAAGGCCCTGGATGGAAGCAAGCTATGCAGATTTAAATCCATGATTGGATTGCAGGAAATAATTGAAGACTAGAGATGAAGACTTGAGCCAAAGTGTTTGGCTTGAGGGGGAGCTGTTGGTGCAAAACAAGCCTACACACATTGGCTTGGAACATTGGAACCTTGGAAGGCTAAAGTTTGTACCCTTGGAGGATGTATTTACATGAACCTTGAACCATAGGAACCAATGCTTAATTGGTTATTACTTTTTATCCAATGTAAAAAGTCTATATGACTTTATCAATCATGTAATCACACCTACTAGACTAGAGTCGTGGAAAAGTAGATGATTTGATTGAGGGAATATCTCCCTAAGTTTAGTGGAGAGATTGAAGGGAGCCAAAACTTGAATTCAAATTCAAACTCCTTCAAAAATTCTTATAAAAGGCAATTGAAAAAGTCGCGGGGTTCTTCACTCCTCCCGAGGCAATTCTGAGTCAATCATTGAGTGTGTGTGAGCTACATCATAGCCTACACCTCTGAGTACCATTGAGCATCACATTACATGCCAATGGGAATGTACAATCATTAGATTTAATCAATATACACATATTCATAGTCTCTGTTTTCTCTGAGTGACTACCTCCAACTCTGTCAACTTCAACAGGGCATATCTCAAGATCTACTGAACCAAATTGGATGATTCAAAGTGCATTGGATTCAGCTCAAAGTCTACTATACACCTACAAAGTTTCAAGGCCATTGGATCTACCATCACAGAGAAATCTCAGTCGGGGTGATCACTGGTCTGTGACTGTAAGTCTCCTAAAAAGTCGGGGGTACACCTTATTTTGCTAAAGTGATTTCTCTGAGTGTGGTTTATCATTTTCTTTCATTCCACTTGCAAATGGAAGCTTACTAAGCTAATTGAATATCCCTAGAAGGAATTTTGCTAATTGTAACTACACTGGTCACACTGAGCATAACACTGAGCAGGTATCAAGACCAAAATAGAAAGTTTTCAAGTCTTGTGATTTGCAAAGTAGTCTGTTTTGATCAAGTCATTACTCAAACTTTTTCCAAAGTACATATAGCATATTTTGGTGTCATTTGGAAGCTCAAGGAGTCTACTGAGCATATCTGAAGTGAAAGGAGGGCAGGTGTGAAGCAGGTTTTGCAGCACCAGCTTGATCTTCTGAGTGCATCCAGCCATCACATCCAACAAAGAAGGACTATTAAAGCATTTTTGACTAATTTTGCATTATTTTAGTAATCATTTGACCATGCTTTATGTTTTGGGAAGTGGTTCAATGTTTTCGGACACTTCAAAGTGTATGTTAGGGCATGAGGAGGAAGGTGCAGAGGTCTCGAAGCTTGTTGAGAATGATTGGATGCATGCAATTCCAAAACAAAACTACTCGGGGACGTATGCTTTATGCTTTAGTTATTTTACTTTATGTTATGGCATGTTTTGTATGTACATGCATAAATTGGATTGCATACATCAAATGTTGATCATTATTTAAATTCTTAAAGTATGGATCAACAGGCAAGAAGTATACTTTTTGATTGTTTGCAGGAAAGAGGATTGTAGAATGGCTATGCAACACAGAGAATGGTTGCTAGCATTTGTTTTTATGTTTTGCAGGTTATGGAGTCCATATATGAGTTTATGGCGTGCATGCCATGGGCCTGTCAAACCCTATGTTATTGGGTGGCCTATGTGCCACTGAGCTATTGGTTATAATTTTTTTGGGATTCCATTTCCTGGGGAAATGCTGTCGAAAATTTTCCCCTCTCATGCCATTATATATGCACTTGCCTTTAGGTAAGAATGTTATGGCATGGTAACATGCCCTTTCTTCAAAAATCACTAAGGTGTAGGCATGCTTCTAAGCATGTATTTGATGGACTTAGTACCATCACAGTATCATAGATAAGGCAACTTCATTAGGAACAGGATCCCTACACATAATCCTTATGGATTTTAGACCATAGGATTGCTAAAGGGAAGGAGCTATACCTTCATCATTAGGAATGTGCACAAGCAATCCTATAGGTTATAGGAAGTTGCATAGAGGCACGGGAGATACAGTTTGATAATCTCCAAGCTAGCGAAGATTTATTTATCTTCACAAGAGTCTCACAGTATGATTAGGAGACTATGGGGTATTATCAAGAATACCCAAAGAGTGACTAGTTTCACTCAAGCACATCACTTGACCAAGTAGTGAAGCATTCTGCTACACTATTAAGGAAACCAAATAGATGGGATCACAGATATGGGTTTCATGAGACAGCATTGACGGGTGCTTATGTGATTCGAGTGATGGCTAGGAAGGCCACAGGTATGGCACTAGCTCTATGGTATAGAGCATAGATCCCTTAGAAAGAAATAGTTGGGATACCCAATACATGTATGTATATTGGGATCTACAGAGAGGTACTTAGACCTAGTCTTTGTACCTAGGAACAAGTTGGTTTGGAACAGAAAGGGATATCCATTGTCACATACTGACTAGAACCAAACTAACTAGTTCAAGGACATGGGACTCACTTGAGTCCACCTACATGATTTTAGGATATGGGATTCATTGGAGTCCACCTGCATATTCCATTACGTATGTATGGAATATATATTCGATTTAGTGCAGGTATGACACTGTGAATTGGAAGAAGTTTTCACTGGTATGGGACGGTGAAAACGACTTCCCTTTGAGCACTCTTCTTCTATGGCCAGGAAGAAAAGGACTCATCATTCATTGCGTCATGTCTCACTAGATCAGAGGAGAGCTCTTATTAGACATCTCCTTAGGATTGGCAGTTATCCTTCATAGTTTAGGGAATATTTATTCTTCCAATAGAGAATGTGATGGGTGATTCTATCACCATTGGTATCACATACTCATTTTCAGGTTTTTAGGAAGGAGTTTCATGGGATCGTATAGATCCATGCACAGAGTATGGTTGGCATAGATAGCTTTTTAGTATGGATACACATGTGTTTATGGTATCATGTCACATCATTGCTCACTATTTTAGTAGAGGGATTTGACCCTTATTAGGAATTTATTTTTCTCCACTCTTCACTATATACATCTTCATTAGTCAAGGGAGATTTGTTCTCCATCTTCATAGGAATATGTGTAGTGAGGGATTATGCATTAGTTATGGAAGAGAGGACTAAATAAATTCATGAGCTTCTCTTTTAAGCAAAGGAGAAAGTGGGAATCAGCTCAAAGCTCCATGAGAGATCTCACTTTAGTTCAGTGGTCTCACTTTAGCTCCTACTCTTTGAGAGAGAAAGAAGGAAAGGAAAACATGATTTCTTCATAGGAGAAGAATAGAGTATGTTTTCCTTTAGTTAGAAGAGGTGTTTGGGAAACATCTCTTAGTCTTTATGCAGAAGGAATTCATTTACTCTACTTTTCAATGTAATTTTCCTTCACATGGGAGTCTCTTTCTCCACTAGTTTTGAAGGAAAACATGGAGGACTTATGTACAGGTTCTCAGTTACGAGCAGAATAAATGGATTCAACAAAATCTCTTCCAAAGGGAAAGGGAAAGTGGAATAGATTCCACTACCAGAGCTCTTTTCCTTAGATGAGATTAGAGAGAGAGTTTCACTTTCTCTGGATTAGATTGTCTACATAGAAGTGGCACTCTTCTATCTAAGACAAGAGGGAGATCAGTTAATCATGATGGTTAAATTGATTCTCATATAGAGACTGTTGAGAGATGTAGTTATTTTTACTTCCAGTGATGGTCCTTGACTAGATGAGATGATCTAGTTATTGACATTAGTGAGACTAGGAGTTGAGTATGACTATTCTCTTTAGGGTTTCTAGGAGATAGGGATATATCTAACCTATTGGGGTACCAAACTCTTAATTGGTGTTACATCATGAGTATGATGAGTAAACATCAGTTAGCAGGATGGGTACTTAGGGATTATCTGAATCTCAAATGGAATGCTTTCTGCATTCATATGGCAAACTACAGGGAAGAGAAATTTTAGAGTTTGCACTAGTGCCAATAGATGCTCTTCAGAATTTAGTCCAAAGGTTAAGGATGACAAACCACAGAATTATTGGCTGGTAAAATGTAGAGATTACATTTTACTACTAAGAAATTATGAGCTAGATGATCGATTTGCATTGTTCACAAGGTAGTTTAGATTAAACTATTACTTGTGAGCACACTCAAGGTTAGGAAGACCTGGAGTGTTATGAGGGCAATATATCATTTACTCTTAGAGGGGTTTGGAGTCACTTTGTGATGGGATTTTGTTCTATATTTCATAGGATTTTATGGTTTATTATCTCCATTACGGTATGATCAAGCTTATGAGCTTGGCACTTTACACTTGCTTTTTATATTATTACTCCATAGAGGATACATCATATGGACTTAGGTCATTTTGGTGATGTTATATGATATGGGAGTGTTAATTTGCAAGTCGAGTGTATACGAGAGATAGTAGGCACCACTCAGATGGTTTCCCACCTTTGAGATGATCTCATATGAGACTTCTTAAGGGGAAGGATACGGGGAAACAACACACAGAGATGACCATGTACACAGAGTACATGGGGTTCAGGGGAGTCCGAGCACTTTCTTCTACCATTATGGACATTTCATTTACATTTCGAGGACGAAAATGCTCTCAAGGGGAAGGAAATGTCACAATATCTCATGGAGTGAGCCTCATCAATCTTATGAGGAGAGTGTCACTTGACACATATGGGTAGAAGAGAAGAGGGGAGAGTTGATCATTACTCTCACAAGTATCTTAAGAGGAGTCGGATGTATGAGACTCTTCATGAGAACTAGAAGGACAGCCGCTCGGGCGATGGCTGGGAGGAAAAGAATGTAGCTCTGTGTGTGTGTGCTCAAGAAAGTCGTTGACAAACTATAAAGCAGCAAAAGAGATTTCCTAATAGAAGAGTAGAGAGGAAGTAGAAAGAGAGAAGTCCAGAGAGATAGAGAAAAAGAAAGAGATGGAGAGAGAGAGAGATAGAGAAAGAGATGAAAGAAAAAGAGAGGTAGAGAGAAAGAGATGAAAGAATATGGAGCAAGAAAATGGATGAAAAAAGAGAAAGAGAGAAGATGAAAGTGAAAATTAGAGAGAGAAGGGAAAGTTTAGAAAGAGAAGAGTAAAGAAAGAGCACAGTTAGCATACCTACCTTTACTAAAATGGACATAACTCTTTCATATGATGTCCAAATTGGATGATTCCACTTGGTATAGAATGTAGAATTCCAATGCTTTCAAATGAATGGTTGGAAGATATGGTTGGATATTTAAAACCCACCTGTAGGGAGCATTTACTTCTCTAATATCTCTTCAAAGAGGTATGTTGTGCACTCACTTAGCTCCATTGTTTTGGCCATAACTTCCTCGTAGAATATCCAAATCAAGAAATTCAAATTAGTATAGCTTCTACACAATATCTTTCTTTTGATTAGTTATATTTTATATTTTGTCCATTTAAAGCCATCTCTGCACAAGCTTTTATATGGTTGTTGGCTGTTGAGAAACTCTTTTTGACTTACTTGAGTATCCAAGTATGATAATTAGGAGTTTCTAATCATATTTTGAACCATCTTGGAAAGGAATGGATTAATTTCCATACCTTTGCATCATCTTTTTGCTCTTAAATATATTCATTTGAATACTTTTTGCATCAAAGTTTATAATTTTTCATTGTATTCTCTTCCAATTTTATGAAACCAACATTGGAATGTGCATGAAAATTAGTTTTTACATGAATTTATCTATGCACATGAAGTTACACTAACCTATGTTGATTCATAAAAGCATGCACAGGTTGTTGTTGTGTGTTTCAAGATCTTTCTACAAGTATTGGAGCAAGAAAAGACCTTGTTATGAGGGCATGTAGTGCCCAACAACAAATTTTGGAAAAGTTTCTTATTTGTAGGTTTCTGAAGTAAAGAAAGTGGTTTGCCAACCATTAAGCTGATGTCATGGTTATTATTTTTTCAGGCTTCATTTTCCTAGGGAAGTGCCGCGAAAAATTTTGTAATCATATGGCGTTATATGCCATGTGAGAACTAGAGTGATGTTGTGTTGTAAGAGAGAGGAAGTCTTATGTGTGCGAGATAACTCAAAGCATATAAAGTGATTGAAGTAGAGAAGAAGATGCATGAGTGGATGCATGCATACATAGATGATATGATTTCTAGAGAGATGAAGTGCAGGCTGCATGTTCTATCTATAGAAGATCATTTTTATGTATCACCACAATGAGTTAGGGTGAGCATGAAGTATATGATACAAGTACCATGCGTAGACTAATTTTGCCTTTCGAAAGTAAATGACAAGGTATATCCATCAAGAACAACTAAGATGTGTTTTCATTTAATAAATCATGAGCATATGAATTGTTCTTCATGGGAGTCTACGTACTTGATATAGAATTTTATCCTGAGTCGGCACAAGAGTGCTATGGTTATGATCATCAATAGAAGTATTAAATGCTTGTATATGATTGGTTATGATAAGGTTAATGAATGTGCAAGATGCATAGTGATTAGAATGACATTCATACATATTCACTTTCATTGAAAAGTGGATACTATAAAGAGAATGAATGAGTATGTTTAATCATAAGGATTAACATGTCTCATCATTTTTAAGTTTTAAAAAAAAATAATTGAGCAAATAGTTAGTGAGGTAGTAGTCTCATAGAGATTTAGATGCTACTCTTTGAGGGAATGTCCAAATGTATTGAAATTTGGAGGGTAGTAGCTCATATTCGTTTCTTTAATCTGACCAATTTTCAAGTAATTTGGATACTTTTAGAAAGGTCAAATGACCTCTACACTAGAAGTGCTACTAATAGAGGTAGAGTCTTGAAACAAGTGACATAGTCCTATTAGAAAGGGAATTTGTTGATATATTTAGGTAGTGATGTGTGTGAACACACTAGGACCACCGGGGCACTTTCTTCCCTCTTTAGGAGGTTTTTTTCCCCCAGCTTGTATATATGCCTTTTGCCCTAATGGGTGATGGAGAGTGTTAATCTCCAAAAGAACAACCTACTCTTGAATTTAGAACACCTCTATATCAAGAGTAAGTCAAAATCTTCACCAAATTAGAGGTTCAATCTCCAAGTTATCAAAAGTTGAAAAATTCTGTGAAGAAAATAAAACACAGAAAGCCTGCTGCACAATTTCTTCTCATTGACCTATCAAACATGTAAAGTTTTCTATGAAATTTTGTATGGAGTGTCGGCTAGAAGTTGCGCACCTCCTCCAAGTTAAATATCTTCAAAAGGTTTAGTATAACTTGAGAAATCAACTTCACAAGTTACCTATGTCTAAATCTGCACTTCTGAGAAGTCAATTTGACACCCCTAACTTCTTAACTTTAGTTCTCACAATGTCGAACCCGTTTTACCAAATCCTTTTGGCTGTAGATAGCTTATCTCTCAACTTAGATTTTGAGCTATCATATGTGTAAAACTTTACACTGTGCACTGAGCACTACTCATTTCTTTGGACTCGAAATCTGCGCCTGTTTCAGAGAACTGTGAACACTCATCACATATGAATGTTCCTATTAACAATTCTTCTAGCCTGTTTGCAATTAGACTCTGAAACTCGAGTCATAGACTCATTAACTATGAACTTAGATATCCTCAAAAGGATTTCACAAATGATCTACCACAGACGGAGCAGACACAGAAACATCGGGCGCAAAAATTCTGTCATTTCTGAAGAAGACTACAACTGAATGAGAGAGAGACTTCAGCTAACTTCTCATGTGTCTAATGACATTTACAACATCTCATTTTTCTATTCCTATGCTCATACATAGTCTCTCCTTGTCTTCTCTCTATACCCCTCAAAAGTATTTATAGGCAATTATGTACAAACTTTTATCAAAGCATAAGTATATGTAACCTATGTCTTAACTAATGTACATATGTGTACATGTCCTTCACTCTTGTGAATGTATCCATCTTCTTTGCTTCAAATCTTCAATTGGTGATTGGTCTGCACCAACAGCTCCCCCTCAATCATCAATTGAGGTTTCTCTTTTCTTCTTTATACCTGCCATGTCTTTAAACTTCTGTAGCTTTGGTCCATCCAAGCTCTTTGTAAGCATATCAGCTATCTGATCTTTAGTTGAAGTATGTATGACTTCAATCTCCTTATCCATCACTTTCTCTCTTAGAAAGTGATACTGAATCTCAATGTGTTTGGTCCTGGCATGAAAAACAGGATTAGCAGCTAAATACAATGAACTCATGTTATCTCCATATATAATTGGTATCCCATGTACAATGTCAAAACTCTTCATCATGGTCTTTAGCCAAATTACTTCCTTTGCAGCTTCAACCATGCCTTTATATTCAGCTTCTGTAGAAGACAAAGCAACTGTATGTTGCTTCTTGGAACACCATGAGATAAGTTTATCTCCCACATAACACATGTATCCAAAAGTTGACCTTCTATCATCTGGATTACCTGCCCAATCTGCATCACTATAAATCTTGATGTTTGTATCTGATGTGAACCCATAATACAAACCTTCATTGAGTGTACCCTTAATGTACCTCAACACCCTTTGACCTGCAATCCAATGCTCTTTCCTAGGACAATGCATAAACTGAGACAAAACCCCTACTGCATATGATAAATCAGGTCTAGTTAAAGTAGCATAGATAAGACTACCAACCAAACTCTGATATTGTCTCATGTCCTTGAATTCTTCACCTCCAAACTTACTCAATTTGGGATTCACCTCCATTGGTGTAGGTGCTACCCTGCAATCATCCATTTTAAACTTGATTAACAAGTTCTTCAAATACCTTTCTTGGGTCACAAATACTCCATGTTGAGTATATGTAATCTCCATGCCCAAGAAGTATGACAAGTCTCCCAAGTCACTTATTTTGAACTCCTTTTCCATTTGCTTCTTGAGTCTTTGTATTCCTTCTTCATCTGTACCTGTAAGGATTATATCATCAACATATATGCACATGTATATGAAACCATTATCACTTGCTTTGACAAGCAAGCTACTATCTGCTTTAGACACCTGAAATCCAAGTTCTTTCAAGAACTTTACAAGTCTATAATTCCATGCCCTTGGGGCCTGCTTTAAGCCATACAAAGCTCTCTTGAGCTTGCACACATGATCTGGATACCTTTTATCTCTGAACCCTTGAGGTTGCTCCATGAACACATCATCTGAAATATAACCATTCAAAAAAGCATTTTTCACATCAAGTTGACATAACTTCCAACCTTTACATGCAGCAATAGCTATAAGTGTCCTGATAATTGTCATCTTTGCCACAGGACTATAAGTCTCATCATAGTCAACACCATAAGTCTGACCAAACCCTTTGACAACAAGTCTAGCTTTGTATCTAGACACACTTCCATCTGCAAACCTCTTGGTCTTATAAACCCACTTACATCCAATGATCTTCTGACTATTTGGTTTAGGAACCAAATCCCATGTTTGATTCTCCAATAGTGCATCAAATTCTTCCTGCATAGCTTTCTCCCATTTTTCCTTACCTTTTGCCTCTTCATATGTAGAAGGGTCTTCATCTGTTTTAACCATGTAAGCATAATCTTTGGTAGCCAGAAATGAAGTATCATAGCTATACCTTGTAGGTTGCCATTTGTTCCTTGTAGACCTCCTAAGTTCTCCACTTCTTGAGGTTTCTGGTTCTTCATATTCAGGATCAAATCTTGGTGTTTCTTCCACTTCAACCTGCACTTCATTATTCTCTTGTTCATCAATTATCTGAATCTTTGATTTACCTTTTCTTTGGCTCACTTCTTCTTCATCACCTGTATTGATATTAATTGTACCTGCATACCAAGTACTTTGCTCATCAAATGTAACATCTTTAGAAACCATGAATTGTTTTGTAGATGGACTCCACAATCTATAACCCATCTGCTTATCATCATAACCAATGAAAACATATTTTTCAGCTTTAGGCTCCAACTTGTGCCTTAATTGTGATGGCACATATGCATATGCCACACATCCAAAAACTCTGCAATGATCCAAGGTAGGTCTCTTACCCCACCAAGCCTCATATGGTGTCATACCCTGCAAGGCTTTACATGGTAACCTATTGACCAAATAAGTAGCTGTATTTACAGCTTCAGCCCACAAATAATTAGGGCAATTTTTCTCTTTCATCATGGATCTTGCAAACTCAACAAGTGTTCTATTTCTCCTTTCTGCTACACCATTTTGTTGAGGAGAGTACCTGCAAGTAACTTCCCTTCTTATACCTGCATTCCACAAGTAATCACTGAACTCATTAGAGAAATACTCTCCCCCTCCATCTAACCTTAGTCTCTTCAACTTATGTCCTGTAATTCTTTCTGCATATGCATGATAGTGTTTAAATGTATTAAACACTTCTGACTTATCTTTGATCACATAAATAGTGATCCATCTAGTAGCATCATCAACATAAATCACATAATACCTTGACCCATTTATACTGAAATCTTTTGATGGTCCCACACATCTGTGTGTATCAATTCAAGCTTCTCTGAGTACATAAAACCATGCTTGGAGTAGGAAAGCTTATGAGCCTTACCTAATTGGCATGCCTCACATTTGTATGTCATATGTTGACCTGCAACATTTGGCAATCCAAGCACTGAACCATTGTTAATCATGTCTTTAATACCTCTTTCATTGAAATGTCCAAGCCTCTTGTGCCAAAGATCTAACTCAGAGATCTTATGTCCTCCATATGTGAACATAGCATGACCAATATTGCCTTGAATCTTCAATGTGAACAATCTTCCTTCTTTTTTCCCTGAAACAATCTGTTTATACCCTTGGCTAGGGTCTTCCACATATACTCCATCATTAGTGAACCTTACTTCATATCCCTTTTCAACAATTTGTCCTACACTTATCAAATTCTTAGGAATTGTAGGAACATACAAGACCTTACTCAATAAGGTGCTACCATCCTTGGCCTTTACTGATCCAATTGACTTCACATTGTGCTTTGTGTTGTCACCTGTTTGAACAACATGATTAAAAACCTTATTCTCCAAATCAGTCATCAAAGCTATATTACCACTTAGGTGATTGCTACACCCTGAGTCAATGTAGAAGACTCTTTGATCTTCACTCTGCCTTTCACAAGTTGCATTCATTATCAATGTTGAATCCTCCTTTTGATCTGAAGCATAATTGTAGTAGGTGTTGTTATATTGTTGACTTTGGAAACTTCTACCTGCATTTCTTCCAAAGTAACCCCTACTACCTCTGCCTCTGAAATTACCTCTTTGATTTCTGCCACCTCTTCCTCTTGCATTATAATTTTGACTATATCCATTATTACTCTGAGTATTGTGCCAACAATCATTAGCTAAGTGATTTTTCTTACCACAAATCCAGCAAGCTTTGCCTCCATCTTTGTTGTTCATGCCTCTTCCTCTACCTTTGCCACCTCCTCTTCCTCTTAGGAAGTTGGCTTGACTAGTTGTACCTTCATCTTCATTTGCTTGTTGCTTTCCTTTGCTATTCTTCTTCTTGTCCTTTGAGTACATTGCATGACCTGCACTCTTGTCACCATCTCCTTTAACATCCTGCTCAAATGTTAGCATATGACCTAACAACTGATTTAAATCAGGAGTGAAATGATCAAGTGATAACTCTGTAGACAAAATGAATGGTTTCCATTTGTCATCACCTCTTAAACCTGTAAGGATTTGCCTTACCAACTTATCCTCCTCAATGTCTTCATCAACAGCTCCTAAAGCATCTGCAATGTCTTTCATCCTTGTTACATAGTCTGAAATGGATTGAGAAGCCTTCTTCTTAAAGGTTGTAAATTCTGCCCATAAAGATGCCTTCCTTGACTTTGTAGTATTCTGGAAATGCTCCTCCAAAGCATTCCAAATATCAGTTGCACTTTCAAGACCTCGAATATGAGGTAACAAGTAATCATTGACTGCCATATATATAATGCTCCTAGCTTGAGCATCTTTCTTCATCCAATTTTTCAAATCTGCTAACTCTTCCCTAGTTGGAACACTAGGATCTCTGAACTCTGGCTTCTCTTCTTCTCCTGTGATGTAGGCTATTAAATCTTTGCTCATAAGATGAGCTTCCATCCTCATTGACCATGCAGGATAGTTTTCCCTATCCAATTTCTCTATCTGAAGAGAATCTCCCATCTTGTGTCCACCTGTGTATTGAAATCTTCAAACTTTATAAATGATATATGTACCTTTGCTTCGAATTAGACTCCTTTTGTCTTTCTTGATGTCGTATGGTCTTCTCCTCAAGCTTTGCCTTCAAGCTTTCACCTTTAGCTCTTCAATTGTTGAATTTCTTGAATCTGCAGTAGTCGGGATCCTCCTTTCTTTGACTTTGATGTCTCCTGCTCTGATACCACTGATGGAGAGTGTTAATCTCCAAAAGAACAACCTACTCTTGAATTTAGAACACCTCTATATCAAGAGTAAGTCAAAACCTTCACCAAATTAGAGGTTCAATCTCCAAGTTATCAAAAGTTGAAAAATTCTGTGAAGAAAATAAAACACAGAAAGTCTGCTGCACAATTTCTTCTCATTGACCTATCAAACATGTAAAGTTTTCTATGAAATTTTGTATGGAGTGTCGGCTAGAAGTTGCGCACCTCGTCCAAGTTAAATCTCTTCAAAAGGTTTAGTATAACTTGAGAAATCAACTTCACAAGTTACCTATGTCTAAATCTGCACTTCTGAGAAGTCGATTTGACACCCCTAACTTCTTAACTTTAGTTCTCACAATGTCGAACCCGTTTTACCAAATCCTTTTGGCTGTAGATAGCTTATCTCTCAACTAGATTTTGAGCTATCATATGTGTAAAACTTTACACTGTGCACTGAGCACTACTCATTTCTTTGGACTCGAAATCTGCGCCTGTTTCAGACAACTGTGAACACTCATCACATATGAATGTTCCTATTAACAATTCTCCTAGCCTGTTTGCAATTAGACTCTAAAACTCGAGTCATAGACTCATTAACTATGAACTTAGATATCCTCAAAAGGATTTCACAAATGATCTACCACAGACGGAGCAGACACAGAAACATCGGGCGCAAAAAATTCTATCATTTCTGAAGAGGACTACAACTGAATGAGAGAGAGACTTCAGCTAACTTCTCATGTGTCTAATGACATTTACAACATCTCATTTTTCTATTCCTATGCTCATACATAGTCTCTCCTTGTCTTCTCTCTATACCCCGACATTTTTCCAAAAGTATTTATAGGCAATTATGTACAAACTTTTATCAAAGCATAAGTATATGTAACCTATGTCTTTACTAATGTACATATGTGTACATGTCCTTCACTCTTGTGAATGTATCCATCTTCTTTGCTTGAAATCTTCAATTGGTGATTGGTCTGCACCAACAATGGGCTACTTATCTTTGTACATTCTCTAGTAATACATTCAATATTGTGTGTTTGTGCTCCAAGCTTCTTCTTCTTCCTTGTGTTGTTCGCGTGCTTCTGCAGACGTCTAACTCCAACAATTGGTATCAAAGTAGGTCGTCGCTTCATCTAGGGTGCCATCGACACTCCTCCGTTTGCAGTCTCAGATTCGCACGAAATTTGGTGAGTGTACTCAAGGTGTTTCACAGATCAAAATAGCTTTGCTATGTGGTGCGAAAATCGCGATCTGAGCTCGTTTTGGCCTCCGAACGCACTATCACAGCACTTGTGCAGGTTATTTCATCTTTTTGTGCCAAAGGTATATACTAGTTTCTATTCGCCAGTATAAGCGTCTCAAAGTCTACTACAGGTCTAGCAGAATTTGTTGGGGCAGTTTTGTTCAACTTTTTGAGATACAGTCAATTTTTTGCATCAAGGTATGTTAGTCACCGGCCATGGCTAAAAGCAATGATGTATTCCGTATGTTGGCTGTTGAGGATAAGTTGGATGGTACCAACTACCCATTATGGTCTTATATGATGCGACATGTTTTGGTTGCAAAAGGATTGTGGAACATTGTGCAGGGTGTTGAAACACGTCCTGTTACACCTGTAACGACAGGTACTGCAAGTACAGGTGCTGGAGCTGATGAAGATGGTGTCGAAGATGATATTCCGCAGATTCCTGTTCGTGCTTCTGTTTCTGTTGCACCTACTGCAGAGCAGATTTGTTGGGATGGCAGAGATGCCTAGGCACATGCATTGATAGCTTTGTCTGTCAAATGTGCCATTATTCCTCATATTCACTCTTGCATAACAGCTAGGGATGCTTGGGATACACTTACCACATTGTACCAAGCTAGGAATGAGGCTCGTGTTGCTTACCTCCGAAAACAGTTGGAGAGTGAGCACATGAATGAAGGTGATTCTATGGATAGTTTCCTAACAAAGATCAAAGATTTGAAGGAACAGTTGATTTCTACTGATGAGGTTATACCAATAAGCTCACTTGTGCAGACCGTTTTGAATGGTCTTCCTGATTCATATCAGAGTTTTGCTTCTACTCTTCGGTTGATGATGAAAGGCAATCTGAATGCCTTATCATTTGAGGAGTTAGTCTCTGTTCTGTTGCAAGAAGATCAATCCAGGCAGAACAGGTCCATTATGCGTGTTGTAGATCAAGCTTTCCTGGCTAGTGAGAAGGGCAAAGGAAAATGGAGCTCTTCTACTAGTAAGCAGAAATCTGCAAATGCTACACATTCGAAGAACCAGGATAAAGATGAGAAGAAATCAGAAAAGCAGAAATTGTTTTGCAAGTACTGTAAAGGGAATGATCATATCATAAAGAACTATCCAAAACTGGCTGCAAAAGAGGCAACGAAAAAGGAGGCTAGAATGGTTGTTGCAGAAGCCTCTACACCAAAAACAGAGTCTACTAATCTTGTGCAGGAAGAAGAATGTGCGTTTACTATTGTTTGCAGTTTTGACCCATCTTCTCATGAGCAGTGCATGTCTGCAGTGGACTCAGATGTTTGGTACTTTGACAGTGGGGCGACCAAACATATTACCTCACAGCGCAATTTCTTCTCTTCACTCGAGCCTGCCCCTAGAGGGAATACTGTCACATGCGCCAACAACTCCTCTTATCCTGTTATGGGACTTTGGTAAGATCATTCTGACTACTGCTGATGGTAGTTCTTTCACCTTGTCAGATGCTTTATTTGTGCCAGGGATCAAGAAGAATCTGTTATCAGTTTCTGCATTAGCCAAGATTGGCTTGGTTGTGAAATTTGTTGATGACAGGTGTACAGTTCATGATCTATCAAATGGCGATGTGATTATTGCTTCTGGCATTTTATGTCGTGGGTTGTATAAGCTCATAGACTATGAAAAATCTGTGAATGATTCGGCATGTGCAGTTCATGATTCTCAGGCTATGTCAGATGCAAAGCTTTGGCATGCACACTTTGGTCATCTGAATTTTGCTAGTTTGCAACGCTTGCAGAAATCTGATATGGTGTCTTCTTTGCCCAAGCTTGAGGCACCCGGAAAACGTGTATGTGAAGGCTGTATTTTGGGCAAAATGCAGCGTTCCTCCTTTCCAAAAGATGGTTCAGTTCAGGCTACGCAGAAATTGCAGCTTGTACATAGTGATGTCTGTGGTCCTATGCAGACACCCTCTTTTGGGAATTACCTTTACTTCGTGACTTTCATTGATGAGTTTTCTAGGCATGCATGGGTATATCCACTCAAAGCAAAGTCTGAAGTGTTCATGTGCTTTAAACAGTTTTTGGTTTTGGCTGAAAATCTATCCGCATGTAAAATGGGCACCCTCCATTCTGATCGAGGGGGGGAATATATGTCTTCTGATTTTAATGCATTTCTGGCTGAACGTGGGATAAAACACCAATTTACAGTGCCTTATACACCTCAACAGAATGGAGTTGCTGAACGAAAGAATAGGTCACTCATGGAGATGGCGAGGTGCATGGTCAAGAGTCAGGCTTTATCACATAGTTTTTGGCTTGAGGCTGTCATGTGTGCAGCATATGTACTAAACAGGTGTCCCACTAAAGCGTTGCAGTCTATCACTCCATATGAGGCTTGGCATGACCACAAGCCATCTGTTGATCATCTGCATGTTTTTTGTTGTTTGGCATATGCATTAGTGCCTTAACAACATCGCAGAAAATTGGATGATAAGGCACTAAAATGTATTTTTGTTGGGTACAGTTCTGAAAGTAAAGGCTATCGTTTGTATCATCCACAGACTAAACGCATTCTGGTTAGCCGTGATGTTGTCTTTGTGGAAGATGCTATTGAGCCATTGCTTTCATGTACTAAGGAGACATCTGTTAGCTCCAAAGACATGTATGATACTTTGATGCCTCTTTTTACAGGTGGACAGTCTAGTGCTGATCCTAATGAGGCAACTTCTCAGCCTTTGTAGGTTTCATATGATGATGCAGATCATTCTATTTCTGATGCAGATTTACATGATGCACTTGTTGATGAGAGAGCTGATATTGAGCGGGCAAAAACTATGCCAAAATGGCTGGTGCAGACTTTGCATGACAGCAAATTAGATGCACCTTTGTCATATCGTACTCGTTTAGGCTCTCATAGTGCCTCCTTTGCATCAGATTGCTATGCTATGGCTGCGTCTAGTCTCTGTGATGAGAATGAGCCTGTTTCTTTTGATGAAGCACAGAATTCAGAAAATTGGATGGCTGCTATGCAATCTGAATATGATGCTATAATGAAGAATGGTACATGGTCTTTATGTGACTTGCCTCCTGGCAAGAAGGCCATTGGAACTAAGTGGGTATACAAGTTGAAGCGTAAACCTGATGGTACAGTTGACAGGTATAAGTCTAGGCTTGTTGCAAAGGGTTATGCGCAAGAAAGAGGCATAGATTTTGATGAGACCTTTGCACCTACATGTCGTATGACTACTGTTCGGAGCATTTGTGCACTTGCAGCCCATCATGATTGGAATGTACATCAGTTGGACATTAAAACAGCATTTCTGAATGGTGACTTGCATGAAGAAGTGTATGTTTTTCAGCCCCGTGGTTTTGTGCATAAAGGGCATGAAAACCAGGTGTGTAGGTTAAAGAAGGCATTATATGGTTTAAAGCAAGCACCACGTGCTTGGTATGAGAAGATACATGCCTATTTGGTTGCACATGGTTTTGAGAACAGTCCAACTGAATGCACCTTATATGTTAAGCGTGCTAATGATGTACTTCTGATCATTGTTGTCTATGTTGATGACATGCTGCTCACTGGTCCTATTGAGAAGCATATTGCTGATTTCAAGGCTGATTTGCATGCCTCATTTGAGATGTCTAATTTGGGGCATTTGCATCACTATTTGGGCATTCAGTTTATGCAAGTTGATGGTGGAATCGCTTTGTGTCAAACGAAATATATTGACACACTATTGCAGTGTTTTGGCCTTGAAGATTGTAAGCCTATTGCCACTCCTATGGAGACAGGTTACGATTGAGTCCTCATGATGCTGGAGATGCATTTGATGTTGTTCTCTATCAGTAGGCTGTTGGATGCTTGATTTACTTATGCATTACTTGGCTAGATGTTCAGTTTGATGTCTCACAGATGAGCAAGTTTATGCATTGCCCAGGAGTCATGCATTGGAAGGCGGTTAAGTGCATCTTTCGCTACTTGAGAGGTACTCGGCTACTTGGGTTGTTTTATCCCAAGGGGGGATCACTACCGCCAGATTTGCATGCTTTTTCTGACTCAGATTGGGTTGGTTGCTATGACACTCTTGTGTCCACCAGTGGTTTTTGCTTCATGCTTGGTAGCTCATGTATATCTTGGTTGAGCAAGAAGCAGCCTACTGTGGCCACTTCCAGTTGTGAGGCTGAGTATAGGGCAGCTTTCATAGCGAATGGTGAGTGTGTGTGGCTCAGATGCCTTATGGCTGATTTGGGTGTTGGCCAGCCTTCTGCCACCACCATCTTCACTGACAGTTAGAGTGCATTGGCAATTGCGAGGAACCATGTGTTCCATGCTCGCACTAAGCACATTGAGGTGCATTATCACTATGTCAGGGAGAGGTTCTCTGCTGGGGAGATCAACTTGGCATATGTGCCCACGCAGGAGAACATTGCAGACCTTTTCACGAAGGCTCTGCTTAGGGAGAAGTTTGAAGCTTTCCGCAAAGCTTTAGGCTTACTTCCTTTTGTGGAGTGATTTCCACATAGCTTGGCACTTCCTTATAGATGAGTGCCAGCTCCTTGTTCACCGCATCACTCCCAGGGGGGATTTGTTGATATATTTAGGTAGTGATGTGTGTGAACACACTAGGACCACATGCGGCACTTTTTTCCCTCTTTAGGAGGTTTTTTTCCCTCGGCTTGTATATATGCCTTTTGCCCTAATGGGCTACTTATCTTTGTACATTCTCTAGTAATACATTCAATATTGTGTGTTTGTGCTCCAAGCTTCTTCTTCTTCCTTGTGTTGTTCGCGTGCTTCTGCAGACGTCTAACTCCAATAGAATTTTTCTTACTTGGTAACTCCAAATTGGATTTTTTTTTTTTGCTCATGAAATCTTGACAAATTTACTTTGTGCCCAATAATTTTAATTAATTTAGGAGATCATTTAATATGTCAAAAACGTTCTATGCATGAAAGTGCAACCTCTGGAGTTTATGAAATGATCAGAGACCATGCCACTTATATGTGATTGGTTCTCTTAGGTTATTTACTCACATTGGATGATTTTTGTTTCTAACATTATATAAACACCTCTAGATGGTGTGTACAAAATATCAAGAAGAAATTTCCCTCCATTTAGGATCTATAAAGAAAAAAGTAAAAGTTAGTCTCTACAAATTTTTAAACTATTGTAGGTATAGAGGCTTAGTATTTTGTTCATTGTGAAAGCCTCAAATGTCCAAATACTATGAAACTTATAAAAATGAATGTAGGTAAATGTATCTATATGCTACTCAAATTTGAAAGAAAATGAATATCATTGGTAGGTCAAATGGCCTATTCCTCTCAGAACAGTTGCTAGCAAGGATTTGCCAAAGAGTGGTACATGTGTTTCATGAATAATTGGTTGTTTCATATTGGAATGTCCAATTTCAAAATTTTTTGTTGGAGAAGCTACTCTAGTATAGAAACTATGATAAATACAACACTCAAAGATTTTGGAATTTATCTTCATAGCTAGAAGATATTTTAAAAGTGCAATAGCATTGTTTTTAGGCTCACCTAAGCATAGGTGTAGCAGAGATAGAATGATAGATTTGAATGAGTATTTGACTGAATTTTGAGTTGAAATTTTGTTGCGCCGGACTAGATAAGTTGAAATAGAGTTGGGAACAAAGAAAAGGAAATTTGGAGTTTTTTTGATCAGTCTAAGGGCTTCAAGAAGATGACCCTATACATTTTCAGAGTTGGTCATTAAGTGTTCGAACCTTCCAATGAAATGGTTATAAAACTCTGATAAAAAATCCAAATCAAGTTATTTTTTAGCCTAATGAGAGCTTAAGCAAAGCTATGTAATGTTGGAAAAATTCATAAATTTTGAATGAGTAAAAGATAGTTAAAATTAAGCTTTAATCTGTTGTTGTTGCAAATTGTTTATGCAGGAGATCTTGTAGAAAGGAAAAGATTTTCCACAAGTTTTTTATGATACTTTTTTTATATGGTGTGATCACCATGGGCTAGACATGCCCTAGATACTGTTTTATGGATCATTGGTTTATGGTGACCATTCTTAGTAGGACAGAGGAGAATTTGTCAAAATTTTCAAGAATATATAAAGTGCCATGAGAGCATGGAACAGGAGAACTTTGGTAGTTGTTCTCATTTCATATATTTTGGATTGATACAAGTTGTATAAATTCCAATTTCTTGTGATTTAATATTTGACTCAAGTCGCATGACTTGATAGTTGATGCAAGCCGCATCAACTATCAACTCATACAATTCATCATTATAATTTATCATTTCTCAACTCAAGATGAGTTGATGTTAGAGATAGTTATGAGTGATAGAGTCATAGGAATGACTCTATTCTTTCCACCAAGGGAAGGAGACACTTCATGATTTCATTGTTATTATTTATGGTTCTGAGTACTCACCAATATATTCTTGTATTTTTTGAGAGAAGTGTTTGACTTTAATCTCATACATGCATCTATGTGGGGTATAAGGTTTGGTGGTATGGGACATCAAACTTTGTATTCTACCTAGGTGTAGGACAGATGGTATGGGAGAGAAGTGTTTGAGATTGTATTTTTTATATGATTTGGAGTTCATTCATATGATCTTCTTATTATTAGACAATAGAGGGGCAGTTGAGACAGTCAATCTATATGTGATTGCAAACAAGGCAAGTCCACAGACGAGCAACCTAGAAGTGGAAAGGCAAGGTTTGCACATAAGAACTATGAATAGGCAATTGCATTATGAAGAAATTCACAGAGTTCGTACTACTTTATTTGATATGTCTGAGAAAAGGGCATGGTTCATACATAGTGTGTATGGGGTGAGCTAGATGCTTAGCGTAGTGGACTATGAGTGTGCACACATCTATTTACCATTTTTTTCAATGTATTTAGTGGACTCATATTATGGTACTCATTATATCTAGGAGTGCCATGATTATTATAGTAGTTTACTAGAGACACCTGATTCCTAGTTGGGAATGGTTTTATCATAGTAATGATCAGATAGTGGCAGAGATAAAAGCAAGCTTCATCCACTTGGAACATCTTGCATGTTATTATTGAGAAGGCGGTGGTAGTTCCACTAGTTCCTATACTTTCTTAGCACGTCTTCACTTGGCATGATGGACTTAGTTCCACATAGTGGATTGGGATTTACTTTGTATGGGAGATATTTTGATCCATAGTTTGGATTATTATACATGATAGATCGAGATTTTGATCCATAGTTTGGATGTGATAGATCGAGATTGTGATCCATAGTTTGGATCATGGACAGATCGACATTTTGGTCCATACTCTAAATCATTGATAGATTGTCATCTTGGATTCATAGTTTGAACCATGGTGATGCTTTCTTGAGTTTCATTTCATTACAATGAGTAAATCAAGAAAATTTACTTGAGCTTAGAGATTCAGCACTATTTGGAAAAGATTTCCATTTATTTTTAGTATTTTTTTCACAAGGATTTGGAACATAATCACATTGTTTTGGATGAGCATAGTAATTTATTTTTTCATTACCCTAGTGGAGTAAGTGATTTTGCATCATTATACCATATGATAAGCTATCAGTGGATATTCTAGGGAGACAAGGCAAGCTACCAAGGTCTCTACAGGTGACAAGCCATCACAAGTTAGTGGTCAAGGTCTATGCATAGGGAGTCTGAGGATATTCCGAGTACTTATGCTACACACATATGGACTCATTGGGCCTTAGAGGGATTCCTACAATATGTCCAAGGCAAGAACTACTATTTATTGGTGGAAATGCTAGATAGAAAGAAGAGAGATGGGTTGTCTACTTTTTTATTATCTAGTATTTCAGACACCCACCATACTCTACTTCTGTTATTTGGAATCATAGATTTTGATTCCCAGGTTCATAGCTCCTTCTATATCATTGAGGACAATGATCTTTAGAAGGGGGAGAGAGTGTTATATTCCAGACATGTACATGCTTGGAGAAACGAGAAGTTCCTTGCTCGGGGATAGCCAAGACCAAAAGCCAGAGAGTTCATCTTCCCTTTCTAGAGATCATTGTCCTCAATGATCAATCCTTGATCTCCCCTTGAATTGATGTCCTCACCGTTGCATAGTATCTTGAACCTTCTTGTTCTCAACCTTGGTCTCTTGAAACCTTGGTCTCTTGAAACCTTGGTCTCTTGAAACCTTGCTCTCAACCTTGGTCTCTTGAACCTTGCCTTTCCGCCTCTTGGCCACTTGCCTACGGACTTGCCTTGTTTGCAACCTTGGTCTCTTGAGCCCCTACTTCTCAACCTCAGTATCTTGGACCAGGTTCTCACCTCTGCTAAGTATCTTGGATCCTCAATAGTGCTTCTATTGGAAAGTTTGTTATGAGAGCTTTCCAATGATATCTTACATGTCTAAATCCGACCTACGGATTGGGAGATACACTCAAATCTTTTTTGGGCTCACCTTTGAAAGCGATGCGCACTCCTTCCTTGCCCAAGCCTACTTCCTTGGCTCTAATACCAATTGTGGGAATTGAACTCATGACCTACCAACTAGGAGTATAATGGGCTAACCACTTGTCCCAAAAGACATGGTTAAGGATTACTTCCTAATCCTCCCTCTTAGGGTGTGGTTCAACCATCTATTACATGTCATGTCTTAAAGTCTAACAAGAAATATGATTGACATGACCATGATGGCTCAAAATGTATTGATGGAAGAACATGAACTATTTGAGGCCAAACATTGATTCCAAATCATGAGCAAAGATCTCTCGGCCAAAAACGTAAGTACTCAGCAGGAACTCACATAGATGATAGCTAAATTGGAGGCCAAGCATGAGGGACCAAATAATGTAAAAAAGGAAAACTTGATGATCAAAGGGAAACTAGAAGACACCACACAATCTATATCCAAGCTTCAGTAGAAAGTCACAACATTGAAAAAGCAACAGGCAATATGTAAGCCAATGGAAAGGAACTCCTTAATTTTGTAATATGACCTGAAAAGTCGCACGCATAAGGCATAGTGCAAAAGTTGCAACTCTTGACAAATTAATAAAAGAAGAGTCGCGTGAAGTAGTAGGTATCGTGTCGCCAGACTGTTCGTCTAGGCGAGAGCTTGCAGTGGAGCGCCGATTGGCCGAAATTCTGTGTAATTTGAGTATCTTGTCAGTTTTGTTGATTAAGTTCAAATCAGTAATTAAGCTTATTGAAGTATTAAGTTAATTAATGTATCGGTGATGCGATGAACTGCTCGGACATATGTTTGGTGATGGAGAACATTGTACGACGCAATTAATTACTTTATGCTGAAGAAATGTTGTAATGTGCAGATAGATAGAAGTCGGGTTCATCGTGTTAAGTTTGTGAAATAGTATACGTGAAATATACAGATCTGGGAAAATACAAACAGGGCCTCTATTTTACAGACCCCTAACCAAGAACCCAGAATCGAATTAACTTTAAATAATAAAGGTTTTAACACTGGTGCCGTCTGTGGGAAATGGAGTAGCCAGTTGTATAGAAGATTAAAGACTGACGAAGAATTCTTTGATATATGTCGGTAAAACGTTCTGACGAATCGTACCCTAAATACCGTAGAGATCAACATCCCTGGGCAGTTCCGAACTTATTAGGAACACCCCCTGGTAGTAGAAGTGCAGGACAATTAAGTCCAGTGGTAGAAGGATCAGCCCAGCTAGCCAGCGGCAATTCCGGTGGCAGTTCGGTAGCGCACGACGAGAATCCGGTGCGTTCCGATGAGAGTCCAGTCCTTTCTGAAGAAAGTACTATGATTTTTCGTTATACAGCAGCGCAGTGCGGAGACAGTTTCGCATTATCCGGTCAGAATTCGGTCGCTTTCGGTGATAGGTTCACGTTATCTGGTGAGAACGCTTCCGGTGATAGTGCGGCCTGGTCCGATGAGAATTTGGCGATTTTCGGTGAGAGTTCGGAGGTATCTGGTGGCCATTTGAAGCTTTTCGATGAGACTATTGTGCTTTGCGGAGGAAACTTAATGCACCCACCATTTTTTAGTGCAACTTTAGCCAATTTTGACACTAAAGTTGAGGAAGGGTTGTTAGATTTTGAGCTAAGCAATCGTTTCAATGATATCTTAGGACCGGAAAGTGAGCAGGTTGACCATACAGTCCAGGAATATCAAGAGATATCCCCCCAAAATTCAGGTAACAACAACAATGCCAATAACAATAGTACTATGAGTGGCTCACAACAACAACAACAGCAACAACAGGAACAACAACAACAGCAACAACAACAACAACAGCAACAGATTTCTCCACCGCGTCCGGTGCCAGCCGGAGTCACCTATATAAAATTTGGAGGTTTTCTGGGGGATGATCCCGATGCACATGTGCAGACCTTTGAGATTAATTATGCAGTTCTGAATTACCTAGGAGACCCTGCGTATAAAGCTATTGTGTTCCAGTCAACTCTGGTTAATGAAGCTTCATGATGGCTAATTGAATACGATTTGAACCACTTTTGGCAGTATGATGATGTGAAGGATGCCTTTCTGCAACGATTCCGGTTAAAGAAGAACCGAGCAGAAATCTTTGATTACCTGCAGAATAATAGGAAGAAGCCATACCAAAATATATAGGATTATGCCTTGCTATTTCAGATTCATTTACTATAGCTACCACCAGCACATGCGAATTTATCGGACGATGTTATCACTCAGTGGTTCATCAATGGATTAAAGCCCGAACTGAAACAGATCATGATCATACGGTGTGTGGGTGGAATGACTTTGGATGTCGTCATCATTATGGCATTACAATTAGAAAACAAAGTGGGTGGATTCACCGAATATCTGGAGTGGCTGAAAGCATCCAGGCAATCCAACGAGGATCCTTTGAAACAGATATACTGTACCAAATGCAAAAATCCAGGGCACAACAGCTCGACATGCACGCTGAATCAAATGTATTGTGCCATTTGCCATACGACAGACCACACCACATAGACTTGTTCGTATAATGCAAAAGTACAGAACAGAGCAACTGTTAATGCCATCATTCAGGAACAAGGGCAACCAGCCAGCCATTATGTACCACCACAGATGAGGAATACCCCGTACCAGGGATACAGGAATTATCAAGGAGGACGGTCAAATAATTTTGGACAAGCCCGGTGGAATGCAGGTCCATCAGGAGAAGGCACATCTCCTCCACCCCCTAAATGTCATTTTTGTGGTGAATTTGGGCATATCCGAAGGTTTTGTAAAGATGCGACCGAGTACGACAAAAAGAAAAAGGAACGACAACGTCCAATGGCGAATATGGTGTATATTTCGGCAGTAGACACGCAAGCAGCAGTGGTCCAAACACGTTCCGGAAAACAATTATAGCTAGCTGCAGAGATTTTTGAACCGGGAATTTGTGAACAATAGAAGGTGTTTACAAAAGCAAGCAAGTGGGCGATGTAGGAACAAACCGTGTTCCTTGACCCAGTTCTGGTGACGCAACAAAGCACACCGCCGAAAGTACCAAAAGGGTGAAATCTGACTCACACGGTACCGAAAAAAGCCAAAACTGATTCGGTGTGGGATGTTTTGTACAAGGGTCAATTATTGGCTTTGGTCCCTAGAGTGCATCAACAGTTCCAGCAGCAGTGCATCAACAATCCAACCGGAATTGGACCCGATGGTGGACCATACGGTACCACTGATTACGGTATGGTACAAAAACCATAAATCACACAAGTCTTAATTGATGGCAGAGCTGGTGTAAACATAGCAACAGCAGCGCTTTGCAAATGGATGGGGTGGATGCAAATTGAACCTGTTCAATTCTTTGTATGCATGGTTGATCAATCTCGAGTCCATCCGGTGGGCTTGGTGCGAGACATTTGGGTTACTCTACAAGGTGCTGTCTTCAAAATGACCTTCGTTGTGCTAGACTTACCAGAATCTAGCCTGGACTACAATCTTATTTTTGGACGTCCCTGGCTAAAACAAGCTAAGGTAGTGCAGGACTCGTCAGCGCATGAATTAGTCTTCAAAAATAACCACCGGAAATATGTTGTTCCACTGGACGATATGAAACCTTGTGACTTACATGCACGACCATATCTAGCGGAGCCTGTACATATGTTGGATGGTCTCTCCGATGATGAAGAGGAAGCTTTTCTTACAGCCAACAAGGATCTGATGGCACTTGGCACTGTAGATCTACAAACGGTAGCCGATAACTGGAGTCTGACAGCCTGTACGGTGGTACCACTGATCGGTAAGCACGAGTCAAGTACAGAACACACCTTGGATGATATGATTCTCCAACAATTACTTCAGTCAGGAGACGATTTGGAAATGCCACAGCAGTTCTACGTACTGGAAGATCAACTGGTCACCTGCAATTTAGGTGATCACACCAACTCACGACCAGTAAAAATTAAGGCGGGATTATCCGAGACCTTCTAGGCTAACTTGTTGCAGTTGCTAAGAGAGTTCTCTGATGTGTTTGCATGGGATTACCGGGATATGAAGGGGTTGGATCCAAGGATTTATCAACACAGGTTAGTGCTAAAACCAGATGCGTGGCCTATCAAACAACTCAGTTACAGAATGAATTCTCACTATGCAGCACAAGTCAAAGCAGAACTTGATTGATTGTTGAAGGTGGGGTTTGTTGTGCCTATTGAGCATGCATAGTGGATTTCTCCCATTGTTATAGTCCCAAAGACGAATAAGCAATTACGGATATGTGTAGACTACTGGAAACTAAATGCAGCTATCGTACTTGGTCCATTCCCTCTACTGTTTTTGGACACAATGCTAGATGATGTGGTAGGCCATGAGATGTATTCCTTTCTGGATGGATACAGTGGCTATAATCAAGTCCAAATGGCGGAGCAGGACATTCCAAAGACCGCATTTAATACAAACTGGGGTGTTTATGCATGTACAGTGATGTGGTTTGGTCTGCGGAATGCTCCAAGTACGTTTCAACGTTGTATGCAGGAAATTTTTTCTCCTTATCTCACCACCTTTATGAGAGTGTATTTGGATGATTTCTCTTTATCTGGTGATACTTCGACGCATCTGTATCACTTATGGTGCTATTTTCAAGTGTCGAGAATACCGTTTGTGTTTGAACCCGAATAAATATGTATTCTCTGTATCCTGTGGCAAGTTGCTAGGACACATCATTTCAAAACAGGGAATTCAAGTTGATCCAGATAAAGTGAAGGCCGTACTAGAGGCTCCTGCTCCTAAAACACCCAAAGAAGTGATGCGGTTTTTGGGCCAAATCCGGTGGCATGTGCGACACCACTTAATCGATTGATAACCAGTAGCCCGCGTCAGTTCGAATGGACCAACGAGTGCCAACTTTCTTTCGACCGACTGAAATTGCCATTTCATGTCTTTGTGGATGCCTCCGATATCGCCATTGGAAGCGTGTTGATGCAACAAACGGATAAGTGGTTTCGGCCAGTGTATTATGAGAGCCGCAGATTGGCCCCGGCAGAGCGCAACTATTCAGTTACTAAACGAGAATGCCTTGGTTTAGTGTATTCGATGAAGAAATTTTGACATTATCTGTTGGGATGACGCTTCACCTTCCGCATAGATCATGCAGCATTGGTGTATCTTGTGCGCCAACAGCATCTCGGAGGACGGTTAGCACGCTGGGTATTGTTGCTTCAAGAGTTTGATTACTCTGTCGTACATCAGCCAGGGTCAGCACACGCGCTTGCTGACTTTCTCTCTCGGTTGGATTCGGGTGAACTTTCGGAAGGAGTTGATGATACAACACTCGCTATATATGTAGCAGAGACAATACAAGCTGATCAACAGGAATTGCTGGTACCCTCTTCTTATTATGACACATTGCTTCTGTTCTTGACTAGTGGATGTCCGCCTGGTACGATCTCTTCAGCTGCTCGACGAAGACTAGCCACGTATAGTCGACGATTTTGGCTAATTGTAGGGTAGTTATATTACATGGATCACTAAGGAGTACTACTCAGATGTGTCCCCCCACACGAAATTGCTTCAGTCATTACTATGGCCCATGTTGCCCCAATCGGAGGACATTTTGCGGCTGAAGCTCCTCCCTCTGCGCCTTCAACTGCCATTCGTGAGGCATCAATCAATCTCCTATCCTCTTCCGACTACTCTCCACCATCATCACCTCACCTTCTCTCTACCTCATCATCAAAGCCTCCTCCTTCTCTTCCTCCAGTAGTAATGTTCACTGAATTGGCATCCATGGGCCAACTACTCATTCAATTCTCCCAGCAGTTGCCTCTGCAGATGAAGATGGCCACTCAGAATATTCAACAGGAGCTGCAGAGCAAGGTTGATCTTCTAGAAGCGTACATTGCCCCCCTCCAAGAAGAAGTCCTTGAAGCCAAAGCCGAAATTCACTCTCTGCATAATCAAATTCAACAACTGCAAGAACAGTTAGCTGCAAAAGCCAGTATCATTGCTCAACAGGACATAGAAATCATAGGCTTGAAGCAAGAAGTTGCAGATAAGACAGATGTTATGACAGCATTAGGCAATGAGCTCCATACTACGTGGGATGCACTTAGTGTTTTAGAAGAAGCTTCCCAGTCGCTTGCTACTAGTGTACTTAAAGCTGAAGAAGAATTGCATAAGGTCACTGAGTAGTTGTTCCAGAAAGATAACAAATTGTCTGCTGAAATTGCCGTGATGATCCAGTTGAAGAAGGAACTTGCAGGTGTGCAAAAGGAGAGAGAAGACTTCTACAAAACAATGCAGTTTCAAGCTCAAGAACTTGAGAGAAGAGAGAAGCAATTGGGATTTTAGGTAGACAGGCTCTCGTGCATTGATGCAGACATAGCCGAAATGAAGTTGCAAAGAGATGCTGCTATTGCCAATGAGTTTTATCTCTAGGAGTCATTTTTGCAGATGCAGACAGAATTACTAGTAAGTCAGGTCATAACTGCCAGTTCAGTTAGAAGTGATGCACAGCTGATTGAACCTGCAATTTTGAAGGATATGTTAGATTCCCTAAAGCAAAAGATTACTCGTACCTTCAAATTAGCTCGCTCTATGTATGTACAGGGCATCATAGATGAACCTTGACTGTGTAATTACCATTTTGGGTTTGAGTCCACCGTGCATGCCAGTGTAAGCCGCCAGAAAGGAACTCCTTAATTTTGTAATATACCCTAAAAAGTCGCACGCATAAGGCATAGCGCAAAATTTGTAACTCTTGACAAATTAATAAAAGAAGAGTCACGTGAAGCAGTAGGTATCGTGTTGCCGGACTGTTCGTCTAGGCGAGAGCCTGCAGTGGAGCGCGTATTTGTCGAAATTTTGTGTAATTTGAGTATCTCATCAGTTTTGTTGATTAAGTTCAAATCAATAATTAATCTTATTGAAGTATTAAGTTAATTAATGTTCCGGTGATGCAATGAATTGCTCGGACATATGTCTAGTGATGGAGAACATTGTACGATGTAGTTCATTACTTTATGCTGAAGAAATGCTATAATGCGCGGATAGATAGAAGTTTCGGGTTAATCGTGTTAAGTCTGTGAAATAGTATACGTGAAATATAGAGATCTGGGAAAATACAAACAGGGCCTCTGTTTTACAGACCCCTAACCATCCCAAGAACCCAGAATCGAATTAACTTTAAATAATAAAGGTTTTAACAAATATATGAAGCGGAGAAAGTATGCATGACAAACCAAAGCAAGTTATTAGAAAGTCAAATCAAAGTCTAAGGATGAAGCGGACAACCTGCATACCAGGAACAAAGAATTAATGAACTCCATTTTGTTAAATCAACCTATCGACACAACTGTCACAGATGGTGAAGGAATACAAAAAATGAAAGCAAATTTGTTAGAAATGGTAGATCAGCTAAAACAAGAGCAAAGGAAATATGCAGAGTTAGCAAAAAAATATACATCGGACACAAAAGCATTGGAACTTGTGGAAAGTCACATTGCAAAAGTACACAGAGCAATGTATTCAAGATGCGGATTAAGTCAAGATCCTTTGTGAAGCTAAAGCAATAGTAGAGGACGAGCTCAAGGCAAGTAAGTCACAACATGAAGAGAAAGATCACATTATTGCATAGCTCAGAGCACAATTAGAACAAGCCAAGAACTTGGGGACACCAGTAGTGCAACCATCCACCCTGGCTACTGATGAGAATGAGGTACACCCTCTTTCTCCCCCAATAGTTCATTCACCAATATAGGAGTAGGCCGTAGTTGAATTTTACGACCATCCAATGCCATGTACTGCAGACTTAAGTCAGAAGGAATGGGCACTACTGGTGTCCCTTCGTATAGAGAATTTTGAAAATGAAGTGGTGAAAGTCATGAAGGAGGCTAAGATCAAAAGCAAAGATTTAGATCAGATCATGAAGCCCTTCAACTTACCTTATGGAATCATGAAAGAGCAAACTAGAAGGTACATCAAGAAGACTATGGGAAAGGATCCAGACGAGCAACTCAACTTCACGACAAACACTTTTAATTATACTCAATAGGAGTTCAAAGCCACCGATCCTATTTGGAGAAGAAAATTTTTGGAGAATAAATCCAACTTTGTGGGTGCACTAGCAAGAGGCACCATATTTATTACAAGTCAATCCATCTTTTTGTCATGTGCCACGTCGATGATACTGGACAGAGTTTTGTTATTTGCAATGCCATGGTAAAATAAATAAACAATGGCTCAATTTTCCTTTACTAGTAAGCCCACCACATAGTTACCTCCGCACCAAAGAGTACATGGTGATAACAATAGAATTTTGGTTATCAAGATATGCTATGGTCCCTGAGCTCACCATCAAATTAACCAATAAAATACGTAGCATGATCCTTACAGTACTAAAAGTCTTCAAGCATGCAACATACACATTTTTTAACATCATCTGCATAAAGCAAGGCACGGATATATTAGTTTTTGACACTTTCAATTATGCCCAGCTGACTTTCTATAATAGCCTATTATTCAAGATTAATGTTTTTGCCAAGTACATACATGCAGACTTTCAAAGAAGCATTTTTCATAGGCTTCTTCGAGAGAGATTCTGAAATATTTCTAAAGACGTCTATTAATCTCAATACAATGCTTGTGGCATATGAACTTAGCTTTTTTGCCAACCACATACAATCACCACACGATGGAGTCAAGTCTAAATAGTGGAAGCAGTTTATGATATGTGAAGCAAATTTGTTAAATGCTACAGAGCAAAAGGTATACAAGACATACTCCCGTCACATTCCAAAGCCTGTCAGGAATGACAAAGTTTAGGAGGGGGGACATGTGGAAGGAGAGACCAGAAAAAGAGAAAGAAAATCAAAGAAAAAGATTGATTGAAAGAATAAACGTTAATACATAGCTCTGTAGGAAGCCCCATAGGGGGGCATGCCACACCTTTCTCTGCACCAATCCCCGCAGGGGCACACATCAGGCTTTAACAAAAAACAGGGAGGACCCGAACACAGTGAACAAGAAATAAAAGCTCAGCCCAACTGGATGCTAAAGCAGTCTAGTGACACCAAAGAACTTTAATGAAACATGACCAATATCAAAGTCAATCTAACCACTAGGTCCACGTGAAGAAAAGCTAAATAGGCTTGAGCAATGCAATGGGACCCCAACATAGTGAACAAAGAAATAAAAGCTCAACCCATTTGGATGTTAAAGCATAGCGAAGAGTGGCTAATAAGGGCCACAACTGCATCACAGTGCAGGAGAGGAAAAGAAGGGAATAAGGTCCTTCCAACAATACAAAGAACTCTAATGAAAGGTGATTGGAACGACATCACCTCAATCACCTTAATTGCTCAATGCATGCAGTGGAAAGAAATAAACTTGTCCAAACCAATGCACCAGGTCTTGAGTTCTGATCAGTTCCTTGACCACTATAAATCTATACCTTCATGGCTTCCACAGGAGCTAGTTGTGGTCAACTACAAAGATGCTATCAGTTAATAAGGAACCAGATCTACTACAGACACAAAGCTAGAGCCAAAAAACAAATCCTATCAAGGGATGATAGAGACAAAGAGGGGGAGAGTGTTGCAGAGAGCTACGAGTAGAGAAGCAAAAAAAAAGAAAGGGGAAGAAGAAGAAGGCCCCCAAAAGTTTTCCAAATTTGGGCATATATATTTGTCAAATATCCATCTTGTAACATATTCCGCTCATGTAAATGCACTATAGCAGTCCTCTAGATGCATATCCAAAGAGATTTGTAACTTTGCCCTTGTAAAATAGTAGGAATTTAGGTTTCTTCAATAAATTGCCAGTCTCTTATGTGAAAGGACCAATTTTAGGGTACATGTATATAAGTCATTTTGTGACTCTTTGTAAAGATTTTTTGCCATTGTGAGAAGGGAGAGCTCAAATTTTTCGAATTCTCCTCTTCTTCTTCCTCTATCTCCATGTATGTGAGCTTGCATGTGCATTTCTAGCTTGAATTGAGTGCACGGAAGTGTCGTCTATCCATTTCATTATTTTTTGGAAGAGTGTAATGTGTGAGTGAAGCTTGAGAAGGTGTGTGGCATGATTAGGTGAGTCCCACGGCTCTATTTTCTGCCCATAACTTGAAGCGAATTTCTCATAATAGGACAAGAGTACAATCATTGGATGCATCTCATCGAGAGCTTCAAAATGAACCCGCTATTGATCATATTCTGAGTTTGGAGCTAAGAGAAAATTCCATTTTTGTGCTTGCTATTGTTTCAAGTATCGTGACACCATTTTCACTTGTGAAGGTGATGTATGTGACTGACTGCAATCATGTGCATGCAATGTTAGCTATTCCACTTCATTGACCATCATGTAAGTGCATGTCCTCATACACTCCATTAGGTTTAAGATACTTCTCGGATTCATAATTTAAATGTGTGATCATCCCCATTATATGTACTTGTTGGTGATCAAGGTATAGTCTCTTTCATCACAAGTCCCTAAGCCATTACTTAGATACACACTCTCAAAGCTTCATTCTTTGCTTCCAAAGTCTATTTTGAAGCATTTTTGGGGTGATTTCTAGAGTCATTTTTTAGTACTTTCATGCATAATTCTCATTACACAAGTTCAAGAACACCACGAAGAGTGCTCTTTTCTACTTTTTTGACAATAATATCCATTTTTGGGGTTGTGGCTTTAGCCACACTAGTAAATCTATAGGTTTCTTGAAAGGTTCTAAATTGTGGTGGGAGCAACCACCATAAGTTTACGCAAGTTTTTTTAGCCTAAAGAACAGAGTTGACAGACACTTATAGGTGTTGTTGGGTAGTGTTTGGGCTGTGAATTCAGCCTGTTAGTGCCATTTTATTGCATATATTGAGCACATTCACACTATATATGCTTTTGTGGATACCGTTTATGTATATCCATGTGGTCATTGATATAGCAATTATATCTTTTTGCATAAAGCCTTTTATGTTTGATAAAGAGGGTCATGGTGAAGTTTTCTTAACTGGGAGACACTCAGATGTCAAGGTCTCTTCAATGATGTAGGTAGAAGACTTACCTAGCCTCGCCATAGGAGATGTATGCTAGTTATTCATAGGTGCTTGATAAGCCTAGTTGGATTTTGGGTAACTTATTATATGCACTGGAGTCAGTGATTCACTATGTAGGTTGCCATGTCAGCACTTGTAGTTTTATGAGATTTTGACACTGGTCATATGCTCATTTTATAGAGGAGGCTTTGGCAAAAAAAATTTCAAGACTTTTTGGTTTTTCCAACTATACAGTGGTGGATTAACTCCTTGATACACTTATTGATGTGAGCAGATTCATCCTCACATAATACTTTTGGTTGTTCATTATTGTTCATTAATCCATTTTTTGGGGGATACTGTTGATTTTTTCTAGAATCTAACATTTGTTCATACTTTCTTCAGTCTTAGTGGTGCTTGGACTATTCTAGCTTCATTTTTATTCTAGTCAGTTCTCTATCATCATGGCATCAAAAATCTTAGGCACATCAAGTGGATATGGGTTTGGTGCCTGTTTTCCCAAGAGGATCTATAACTTGCAAGGCAAAGACTGTTTTTGAGATTCAAAAATTTGATGGCAGAAGATTTTCTCTATGTTTGAATCAGATGAAAGATGTGTTGATTCAGAGGAGACAATGGAAGCTAGTAAATGGAATATTGAAGAATCCTATTGATATGGATGACGATGATTGGGATGATTTGGATGAAATGGTCAGGTATACCATTCAATTGCACCTGGTCGATAATGTTTACTATTGGAGTTTGAGGTCTACAAAAGCATGCAAACAACACAAGGAAGAAGAAGAAGCTTGGAGCACAACACACAATAATGAATGTATTACCACTAGAATGTACAAAGATAAGTAACCCATTAGGGCAATACACGTATATACAAGCCCCGGAAAAAAACCTCCTGAAGAGGAAAAAAGTGCCACGGTGGTCCTAGTGTATTTACATTACTACCTAAATATATCAACAAATATTAGCAAATCCCCCGTGGGTGTGATGTGATGAACAAGGAGCTTGCACTCATGTATAAGGAAGTGCCAAGCTATGTGGAATCAATCCACAACATGAAGTAAGCCCAAAGCTTTGCGAAAAGCTTCAAACTTCTCCCTAGGCATAACCTTTGTGAAAAGGTCTACAATGTTCTCTTGTGTGGGCAGATATGCCAAGATGATCTCTTCGGCACAGAACCTCTCCTTGACATAATGATAATGCACCTCAATGTGCTTAGTGCGAGCATGGAACACAGGGTTCCTCGCAACTGTCAATGCGCTCTGACTGTCAGTGAAGATGGTGGTGGCAGAAGCCTGACCAACACCCAAATCAGCCATAGGGCATCTGAGCCACACACACTCAACAATCACTTTGAAAGCTTCCCTATGCTCAGTCTCACAACTAGAAGTGGCCATAGTAGACTGCTTCTTGCTCAACCAAGATATACATAAGCTACCAAGCATGAAGCAAAATCCACTAGTGGACACACGAGTATCATAGCAATTAGCCTAGTCAGAGTCAGAAAAAACATGTAAATTTGGTGGTAGTGATCCCCCCTGGGATAAAAAAATCCAAGTAGCCGAGTACCACTAAGTAGTGAAAGATGCACTTAACTGCCTACCAATGCTTCACACCTGGGCAATGCATAGACCTGCTCATCTGTGGGATAGCAAACTGAATATCTTGTCGAGTAATGCATAAGTAAATCAAGCATCCAATAGCCTGCTGATAGAGAACAACATCAAATGCATCTCTGACATCATGAAGACTCAATCATAAACCTCTCTCCATAGGAGTGGCAATAGGTTTGCAATCTTCAAGGCCAAAACACTGCAATAATGTGTCAATATATTTTGTTTGATAGAAAACTATTCTACCATCAACTTGAAATAAATTGAATGCTCAAATAATGATGCAAATGCCCCAAATTCGACATCTCAAATGAGGCATGAAAATCAACCTTAAAATCAGCAATATGCTTCTCATGAGGACTAGTGAGCAGCATGGCATTAACATAGACACCAATGATTAGAAGCACATCATTTGCATGCTTAACATATAAGGTGCTTTCAGTTGGACTATTCTCAAAACCATGTGCAATTAGATAGGCATGTATCTTTTCTAACCAAGCATGTGGTGCTTGTTTTAAACCATATAATGCCTTCTTCAACTTGCACACTTTGTTTTCATGCCCTTTCTACACAAAGCCACGGGGATAAAAAACATGCACTACTTCATGCAAGTAACCCTTCAAAAATGTAGTTTTAATTTCCAAGTGACGTACATTCCAACCATGATGAGTTGCAAGTCCACATATGCCATGAACAGTAGTCATTCGACATGTAGGAGCAAAGGTCTCATCAAAATCAATGCCTCTTTCGTAAGCATAACCCTTTGCAACAAGCCTAGTCTTATACCTATCAATTGTTCTGTCAGGCTTGCACTTCAGCTTGTATGCCCACTTAGTGCCAATGGCCTTCTTGCCATGAGGCAAGTCACATAAAGACCAGTTACCATTCTTCATTATAGCATCATATTCAGATTGCATAGTAGCCATCCATGTTTCTGAATTTTGTGCTTCATCAAACAAAACAGGCTCATTCTCATTAGGGAGACTAGAGGCAGCCATAGCATAGCAATCTGATGCAAAAGAAGCACTATGAGAGCCAGAACAAGTATGATATGATAGCGGTGCATCTAATTTGTTGTCACGCAAAGTCTACACTAGCCATTTGGCATAGTTTTTGCCTCCTCAATATCAACTCTCCCATCAACAAGTGCATCATGTAATCTGCATTAGAAATGGAATGATTTGCATCACCATATGAAACCTGTAAAGGTTGAGAAGTTGCCTCATTAGGAAGAACACTAGACTATCCACTTGTTAAAAGAGGCAGCAAAGTGTCATACATGTCTTTGGAGCTAATTGATGTCTCCTTAGTATATGAAAGTAATGGATGAATGGCATCTTTTACAAAAACAACATCACAAGTAACCAAAATGTGTTTACTCTATGGATGATAGAGATGATAGACTTTGCCTTTAGAAGTATACCCGACAAAAATACATTTCACTACTTTATCATCTAATTTCTTGCATTGTTGTTCAGGCACTAATGCATATGCCAGACAACCAAAAACTCAGAGGTAAGCAGCAGATGGCTTGCGACCAGGCCAAGCCTCATATGGAGTGATAGACTGCAATGCTTTAGTGGGACACATGTTAAGTACATATGTCACACACATAACAGCCTCAAGCCAAAATCTATGTGGTAAAGCCTAACTCTTGACCATACACCTTGACATCTTCATGAGTGACATGTTCTTCCTTTCAGCAACTCCATTCTGTTGAGGTGTATATGGCACGATACACTAATGTTTTATCCCACGTTCAGCCAGAAATGCATTAAAGTCAAGAGACATATATTCCCCTCATGATCAAAATGGAGGGTGCCCATTTTACATGCTGATAGATTTTCAGCCAAGACCAAAAATTGTTTGAAGCACATAAACACTTTAGATTTCACTTTCAATGGATATATCCATGCATGCATGGAAAAATCATCAATGAAAGTCACAAAGTAAAGATAGTTTCCAAAAGAGGGTGTGTGCATAGGACCATAGACACCACTGTGAACAAGCTGCAATTTTTGATAGCTCGAATTGAACTATCTTTTGGAAATGAGGAATGCTACATTTTTCCCAAAATACAACCTTCACACACATGTTTACCAGGTGCCTCAAGTTTGGGCATAGAGGACACCATTTCAGATTTCTACAGGCATAGAAAACTAGCAAAATTCAAATGACCAAAGCGTGCATGCCAAAGCTTTGCATCTAACATAGCATGAGAATCATGTACTGCACATGTTGAATCATTCACAAATTTTTCATAATCTATAGCCCACGACATAAAATTCTAGAAGCAATAATTATATCGCCATTTGAGAGATCATGAACTGTACATTTGCCATCAACAAATTTTACAACCAAACCACTCTTAACTAAAGTTGAAAGTGATAACAGATTCTTCTTGATCCCTAGCACAAATAAGGCATCTGATAATGTAAAAGAACTACCATCAATAGTAGTCAAAATGATCTTACCAACTCCCATGACATGATAAGTGGAGTTGTTGGTGCATGTGACACTATTCCCTATAGGGGTAGGCTCGAGTGAAGTGAAGAAACTACGCTGTAAGGTAATATGTTTGGCTACCCCACTATCAAAGTACCAAACATGTGAGTCTACTATAGACACACACTATTCATGAGAAGATGGTTCATAACTGCAAACAGTGGCAAATGCCCATTTTTCATTCTACACAAGATTAGAAGACTCTGATTTAGGTGTAGAGGCCTCTGCAACAACCATTCTAGCCTATTTCTTCCTCGCCTCTTTAGCAACCAATTTTGGACGACTCTTTATGACATGATCATTTCCTTTATAGTATTTGCAAAACAATTTTTGCTTTTCTGTTTTCTTCTTATCTCTCACATCCTTCTTTGATTGTGTAGAATTAGCGGATTTCTGCTTACTAGTAGAAGAGCTCCATTTACCTTTTCCCTTTTGACTAGCCACAAAAGCTTGATCTGCAACATGCATAATGGACCTATTTTGCCTAGACTGATCCTTCTCCAAGAGAACAGAGACTAAGTCCTCAATGTTAAGGCATTTGAATTACCTTTCATCATGAAACAAAGAGTAGAAGCAAAACTCTGATATGAATCGAGAAGACCAATTAGAACAATCTGCACAAGTGAAATTTCAGGAAAGACATCATCAGCAAACATCAATTGCTCCTTCAAATCTTTGATCTTTGTCAAAAACTTGTCCATGGAATCTCCTTCATTCATGTGCTTACTCTCCAACTGTTTTTAGAGATAAGCAACACGATTTCATTCCTTGCTTGGTATAAATTGATAAGTGTATCCCAAGCATCCTTAGTTGTTCTACAAGAGTGAATGTGAGGGATAATGGCATGTTTGACAGACAAGGCTATCAATACATGTGCCTAAGCATCTTTGCCATGTCAATGAATTTTGCTCTGTAGTAGATGCAATAGGAACTGCAGCATGGACTAGAACATGAAGAATTTCATCATCTTCAATGTCGTTTGCATCACCTTTAGCAATTGTGTTTGCAGGTGTAATAGGATGCTTTTCAACACCCTACACAATATTCCACAATCCTTTTGCAACCAATACATGATGCATCATATAAGCCTTTAATGTTTGATTGGTACCGTCCAACTTATCCTCAGTAGCCAACATATGGAATACATCACTGCTTTCAGCCATGGCCACTGAGTAAAATACCCATATGCAAAAATTGATTGTATCTCAAAAAGTTGAACAAAACTACCCTATTGAGTTCTGCTAAACCTATAGCAGACTTCAGGACACTTATACTGGCGAGTCAAAACCTATATATATCTTTGGCACAAAAAGATAAAATTGCCTGCACAAGTGTTGTGATAGTGCATTCAGAGGCTGAAATGAGTGAGTAATATGCATGCCAAAAATATGTTAAACATCCCCCAAATCCTTCATATCAAATTTCTAACTCAACTTCTTTTTGAGAATTGACAAGTCATAAGAGGACTTCCTAGCAATCAACATATCATTGACATAAGCTATCAAGCATATCAAGCTTCCATCAGAGCATCTCTTTGTGTAGAGATAATGATCCTCATTGCTTCAATGATAGCCTTGAGAGTTCATAAAAGCCTCTAGTTGTTCCATATAGATATCACCTGTAACATTTTGATGCAAGAAAGCAATTTTCACATCCATTTGGAGTAGCTCTAAGTCCTCCATTGCAACGAATCCAAGCAACATTTGCAAGATAGTCATCTTGACCACTAGAGAGAAGCTTTCCTTGAAATCAAAACCCTGTTGTTGCTTAAAACACTTTGCAACAAGTCGTGCTTTATAACTTGGAGAAGCGCTATCGGATGTGAATTTTAGCTTGTATACCCATTTACATGGTAAAGCTTTCCTACCCTTTGGCAAAGGTACTAAATCCCAATTACCATTCTTGTCAATAGAATCCAACTCACTCTTCATGGCACACTCCCACTTGACACGATCCTTTGTCTGCATGGCCTCTTTGTAGCAAGAAGGCTCGCCAGCATCTATTAGCTAACAAAATCCAAACCTCGAATATATATATGAGGTGGATGTGAGACACGTGTAGACTGTCTCAATGGTTGTTGAGCAGTAACATTTGTAGACTGATCTGATCATACATTCTCTTGAATATTACAATGTGCAGAATTTTTATGCATGCTTACCAGAGGATTAATATCCTCAAACACCATTCTTCTCACTTCAACCTCCTTAATGGGTTCTTTATGCATTTTAGGCTCATTGAAAATGACATCACTAATTTTGATTACTGACTGTGTTTCAAGATCTCATAAGCGATATCCAAGTTATCCTTGTTGACCATATCCAAGAAAAAATGCATTTCTTTGACTTATGGTCCAGCTTTTGCCTAAGATGCTTGGGTATATGAACATAAGATTCACACCCAAAAACTCAAAGATGATCATAATATGGTGGCTTCCCTGTCCATAACTCTTGTGCCACTTTTAGGCCTTTGGCAATACTACATGAAAGGTTAATCACATGAACTGCACTCAATACTACTTCTACCCAAAAGCCTTGTGAAAGGTTTGCATGATGCAACATAAAAACTACTCTATCCTGAATAGTTCTATTCATCCTTTTAGTTATATCATTTTGTACTAGGGTATAAGGAGCTGTAAACTTTCTATACATTTCTCTAGGCTAACAGAAAGGGATGAATTCATGTGAGGTATACTCGCCTCCATCATCTGAATGTAAAGCCTTAAGCTTAGTTCCTTTTTCAGTATCAACTGAAGCAAGAAATTTCTTGAAAATAGGGAATACCTCATCCTTTGATTTGATAGGATATATGCAGACTTTTCTAGTAGCATCATCTGTGAAAGTGACAAAGTAAAGAGAAAGACCTAATGACATTGTGGGCATAGGATCACACACATCTATATGAACAAGATCCAAAGGCTGAATTGAAGAGTCAATGTGCATCTTAAGCGCATTTCTAGTTTGCTTTCCATATTGACAATGCTCACAAAATAAAAAATAAGAGAAAGATAACACAAGTAAGTATCCAAAATGAGAAAGATTTTCCATTCCACTACGAGATATATGGCCCAAATGGCCATGCCAAATACAAGCCATAGGTTGTTCAGTAACAACTAACAAGTGTTCTCTCTGTTATACAAATAAAGGATAAAGTGATCCAACATTTCTTCCTTTTGTAATAATCACATTTCCCTTTGATATGCGAAAGGACTCAAAATATGAGAAGACTTTGTAACCAAGGTCATCAAGTTGACCAAGCGACATCAAACTACGTGATAATTGAGGTACATGGCATACATTATGCATAGTAAATTTTGAACCATCAATGAACTGCACAACCACATCATCAATCCCACCAATGTCACACAAGTAAGAGTCACCCAGTCTCATAGTACCAAGAGAATTTGCTACATAAGTAGAGAACCATTCTCTATGAGGTGTCACATGGAAAGAAGCATCAGTACCTAACAACCACATGTGGGAAAGAGAATTATCCATAAGAGCCTCATTAGCCATAGTATTGTCAAGTGTCAGCACATCAGCATCATCTGAAATAGCATTGATTTCTTAAATCTTCATAGTTGAAGTAGATGGTGGAGGTTGTTGTTTTAATGCCCATCAATGTTCTATCATTTACCTTTAGTATTGTTTAATGCATAGCACTCTTTCTTCATGTGTGATTTCTTATGATAATAATGGCATTCGATATCCCTCTTCCTTGATTTACTTCTACTCTTATTTCATTGACCATCCTTTTCCTTGTTCTTGTTCTTGCCACATTGTTGAGTCTTTCTTTGGTAAGAATCACAAACATTATATGCATCTCCACTCTAGGTGCCAACCATGGATTTCCTACAAATATCTTCACTCAAGAGTGCTCCACATATGTCATCATAGACGAGTTTAGCACTAACTGCATTATTGCTAATAGTTGTGCAAAACATATCCCATGATGATGGAAAGTGCATAACAATAAGACTATTTTCATTTCATTATCTATCTCCATTTTTTGAGCGTGTAACTCGGAGAATATAGCATCAAACTCATTTAGATGAGTAGCAACACTATTTGTCTCCATGTGAAGCATATTTTTCTCATCATATACACTTTATTTCATGTCGTTTCTTTTTCATATGTATTGCATAACTTCTCTCAAAACTCCTCTGCACTTTCACAACCCAACACTATAAAGTGAATCTTGATAGTTGTTGATATATTTAGGTAGTGATGTGTGTGAACACACTAGGACTATCGGGGCACTTTTTTCCCTCTTTAGGAGGTTTTTTCCCCAGGCTTGTATATATGCCTATAACCCTAACGGGTCATTTATCTTTGTACATTCTAGTGGTAATACATTCAGTATTGTGTGTTGTGCTCCCAGCTTCTTCTTCTTCTTTGTGTTGTTCATGTACTTCTATGGACCTCAAGCTCCAACAATTGGTATAAGTGCATGTCATTGCTCCATTTAGGGCATCGTCGGCACCTCTCTGATCATAGTCTCGTAATCAAATTTGGTGAGCATACTCAAGGTGATTAGGAGCTCAAAAGATCTTCACTTTGTCGTGTTGAAATCGTGATCTGAGCTTGTTTCAGCCTCCAAACACACTATCATAGCGCTTGTGCAGGGAATTTTTTCTTTTTGTGCCAAAGATATATACAAGTTTCGGTTTTTCGTTATAAGCAACGCAAAGTCTGCTACAAGTTTAGCAAAATTTGATAGGGTAGTTTTGCTCAACTTTTTGAGATACATTTATTTAATGCATCAGGGTATTTTAGTCAGTGGCCATGGCTAAAAGCAGTGATGTATTCTATATGTTGGCTATTGAGGATAAGTTGGACGATACCAATTACCCATTATGGTATTATCTGATGCATCATGTATTGGTTGCAAAAGGACTATGGAATATTGTGTAGGGTGTCAAAAAACATTCTATTACATGTGCAAACATAGTTGTTGAAGGTGATGCAGATGGCATTGAAGATGACGATATTCTTCATGTTCATGTTCCTACTACAGTTCATACCAACAACTCCTCTTATCCTATCATGAGAGTTGGTAAGATCATTCTGACTAATTCTAATGGTAATTCTTTTACATTATCAGATGCTCTATTTGTGTCAGGGATCAAGAAGAATCTGTTATAAGTTTTTGCTTTAGCCAAGATTGGCTTGGTTATGAAATTTGTTGATGACAAATGTATAGTTCATGATCTCTCAAATGGCGATATAATTATTTCTTCTAGCATTTTATGTCATGGGTTGTATAAGCTCATAGATTATGAAAATTTTATGAATGATTTAACATGTGTAGTACATGATTATCAGGCTATGTCAAATGCAAAGCTTTTGCATGCATGCTTTGGTCATCTGAATTTTGCTAGTTTGCTACACCTGTAGAAATTTGAAATGGTGTCCACTTTGCCCAAACTTGAGGCACTTGGTAAACATGTATGCAAAGGCTGTATTTCGAGCAAAATGCAAAATTCCTCCTTCCCAAAAGATGGTTCAGTTTGAGCTACTCAAAAATTGCAACTTGTTCACAGTGATGTCTGTGGTCTTATGCAGACACCTTCTTTTGGGAAATATCTTTACTTCATGACTTTCGTCGATGATTTTTCTAGGCATGCATGGGTATATCCATTGAAAGCAAAGTCTGAAGTGTTTACATGCTTCAAATAGTTTCTTTTTTTGGCTAAAAATCTATCAACATGTAAAATGGGCACCCTCCATTCTGATCGAGGGGGGGAATCTATGTCTTCTGATTTTAATACATTTCTGGTTGAACGTGAGATAAAAGGAAGAACAAGTCACTCATGGAGATGGGGGGGTTGCTGAAAGGAAGAATAGGTCACTCATGGGGATGGCGAGGTGTATGGTCAAGAGTCAAGCTTTACCACATAGTTTCTGGCTTGAGGCTATTATGAGTGCAGGATATGTACTTAACAGGTGTCCCACTAAAGCATTGCAATCTATCACTCCATATGAGGCTTGGCGTGGTCGGAAGCCATTTGTTGCTCACTTGCATGTTTTTCGTTGTCTGGCACATGCATTAGTGTCTCAACAACAATGCAAGAAATTGGATGATAAAGCAATGAAATGTATTTTTGTTGAGTACAATTCTAAAAGCAAAGATTATTGTCTGTATCATACACAGAGTAAATGCATTTTGGTTACCCATGATGTTGTTTTTGTGGAAGATGCTATTCAACCAACTTTCATGTACGAAGGAGACATCAATTAGCTCCGAAGACATGTATGACACCTTACTGCCTCTTTTTACAAGTGGATAGTCTATTCCTGGTCCTAGTGAGGCAACTTCTCAATATCCAATTGAGTAAAGGTCGGAGCGGATCTATGAATTGGAAATTTTGTACTATTTTGAACAGGGCCCGCTCGAAAATCCTGTTCGGATAGCTTCGATGTGGGGCAATTCAAGAAAAGTGGGATTCAACGCAGGTTTGAGTGCAGTTGAAGAGCCTATCAACTTTATATGTTTCATGTGATGGTGTAGATCATCCCATTTCTAATGTAGATTTACATGATGCACTTGTTGATGAGAAAGCTGTCTATAGGACCAAAGATATCAAGAATAGACTCAAGCATAAGTTCATGTGCTCTCATATTCAAGTAATCCACTTAGCCTAGTGGTTGTCTCAAGAGTATGAAGGAGGAGGTCTTGGGTTCAATCCATGGGGAGCATGGGGAGAGAGTTTTGCCCAAGAAGCTCTAGAGCCTTCTTACTCAAGTTAACATGAGTTAACTTGAGTCTAGAGAGACTTAACTCGAGTGGCGAGTACAACCACCACTAGTGGACTCTAGTGGAAGGTACTAAAGTAGTGGATGAGATCACTCCAACCACTAGTGGACTCTAGTGGAAGGTATCAAAGGAGTGGAGGAGATTGCACATGCACTTGTGGACTTTAGTTACATTTGTGGTCCTCATTGATTCAAGAAGCTATATATAGAGGCATATGGATGGGAGGTGAGTATACATTCATTCGTGAGCTGGTATTGTGGAAACTCTCTTGCATTTTTGAATCTGTTAGACTCTTCCTAAGTTAGGTAACATGGAACACTAGATGAATCCAACTATCTTCTGGAAGATGTAATTCATAAGCCCATAAACCAACTTTCTTGGTGATTGGAAAAGGACAGCAATAACTAGGCAACAACTTGGCGCATTAACCAGTCTTAAACTTATCTGACCTTTCAGGAACATGAAGATAAACTTGATCGCCAACCTAAAAAGTAATATCTCTTTGCTTAGGATCGGCATAAGCTTTTGCACAATCTTGAGCTCTCTTTAAGTTTTCTCTAGCTATCTTTGACTTAAAGTTCATGTCTTGAAGGAATTCTTGAGCTGCTTGAACTTGTTCATTTTGAAGTCCCACTGCATATGGAGACCTAGGCTGGAACCCATAGATCAACATGAATGGATTAAATTTAGTTGATGAATTCTTGGCACTGTTATAGGCAAATTCAGCTAAAGAAAGATAATCTTCCCAATTAGTCTATTTGGAAGTAACATAAGCTCTGAGTATGTCTTCCAAAATTTGATTGACTTTGAAGATAGTCTTCCCAATCAGCCTGTTTGGAAGTGACATAAGCTCTGAGTATGTCTTCCAAAATTTGATTGACTTTCTTGGTCTCTCCATATGTCTGGGAATGCTCAGCCGTACTTAAACTTAGTTTAGTTTCAAGTGTACTAAAGATTGCTCGCCAAAAATGACTTGTAAATCGAGCATCCCGATCCAAAACTATCTACTAGAAGACCATAGAGTCTGTAAAGCTGATTTACAAATATCTTTGCAAGTTCCAAAGTCTTATATGTAGTCTTGACCAGAATAAATTGAGCAAGTTTAGTCAATCAATCAATTACAACCTAGACTGAATCAAAGCCTTTCTGAGTGCGAGGTAACCCTGAAATGAAATCCATGGAGATACTTTCCCATTTACCTTTGGGAATCTCCAAAGGATGCAACAATCCTCCAACTTTAAGTCGTTCAAACTTGTTAACTTGACATTTGCGGCACTTGCATACATAGTTTTGCACATCTCTATGTAAAGTAGGCTAATAAAAATGTCGTTTAACTAACTCATAGGTTCGGTTAATACCAGGATGTCCAGCACTTGGAGCATCATGGCATTCGAAAAGTACTTGATTTTGTATGTCCGGAAGACCTGGGACACAGACCTTACCTTTATAAAGCAAATATTCATCTTGGAGAGAATAGTTTTTAAACTTTCCCTCTGAAGTACGTGTTTCATTTGTTTGAGCTTGTTTAGCTGCCTTCCATGCTTGATTGTAGCTTGGATCTTCTTTACAGCTTCCTTTCAAAGTTGAAATAAATTCACTTTGAATTTGTGCAAAATTCAGGTTATTCAGCATAAGCATCCGACTTAAGGTGTCTGCCACTGCATTGAATTTTCCTTTCCTATACCTTAGTTCATAATCAAACTCTTGCAACTGTTTGGCCCATCTAGCTTTTCTACCTCTTACCCAAAATCTCTAGAGTGCTCTGCAGTTTCTTGAGTTTCCTGCTACATACCTCGGCCCGAACCAAATTTGAATCATCGACTTGACTCGAAAAGGAAACATAAAGCAAACCAAAGTGAAATTGTGGAGTCCATCCCTGAAGGAGAAGCCACATCATTATTCTAGCACTCTCTGCTAGAATCAAGTCCACTTCAAAGCACAAACCAATCAGGAAAGTTTTCTTGTGAATTTTTTGCATCGTACCTTTGATTTTATCACACACACCACTTAGTTAGGGAATCTAAGTAATTTTGTTAACGGATTGTGTGTGATGGAGGGGACTTCAAGCCACGTTGCATTGACGAGTAGTACTAGCACTTCGATGTATGTTTCAATTCCCATTCTAGAAGCATCTTCATTCATGACTAGTCCACCAGTAGTATCACGTGCATTGCATATATCTGCACGAATGATTTCAATTCTTATTCATGTGATTGATGCATCAAATATAATTATGATGGCATTAAATTTAGATGTTGAGAGAACCATGTTGCGAGGGGATATCAACACCACCTTAAATGAGACGAATGATTTTGAAGGTAGACTGTTGAGTGTAGAGCACGGCCTTGGACGTTTGTCCAATGTCCCAGCAGAAGTTGCAGAACTTCGTCAATCTTTTGACAGAATTCAAAGTCACCTTAAAGATATTTTGGACTTACTCCAAAAGCCTAAGGATGTATGTAGGGTTACTTTGGGTAGCCATACATATATGATTGCAACTTCGTCGTTTTGCTAGAGAAGAATCCAGATATATCCATTTCCCAAGCAGACTTATTTCCCCTAACTGGTAACTTGAGTCATCTTAGCTTGATGACTCCTACCACTCCACTATTTGCTAATACTTCAGGGCAAGTACTAGGTCAAAGCCGTCCAGTAGATCCTTCCTTGGGAAAAGATCTGCGTCCTCCTTATTTCTCGGGCGAAGATAAGGATAGGAATACAGATGCTATTTTAACATTCTTAGAGAAGTGGCATGATGTCCACCAGCTTAAGAACACCCCTGAGCATGTGCGAGTGGTAGAGGCCAGTTTATCGTTGGGCCCTAAGGCTTATACGTGGTGGATGAGTCCCATTGAGACTCATAAAAAACCTTCAACCTAGGTTGAGTTCACCTGTCTCTTTAAGAAAGAGTTTTTTCTCGAGAATGAGGAGGAACGAAACTGGGAGGCGTGGGATAGAATTGAATAGAAAGGAAGGCCATTATTGGTTTACATTTCAGAGTACCGAGATGTTATTCTAAAACTAAAAGACCTTGATGACTTCCATCGGCTTCGTGGTTTTGTGTGAGGACTTAACAAAAGCTTTTGTCGACTAAGAGAAGAGATATTACTTTTCAGGTTGGTGATCAAGTTTAAGACTGGTCAATGCACTAAGTTTAAGACTGGTCAACGCACCAAGTTGTCGCCTAGATATTGCGATCCTTTTCTAATCACCAAGAAAGTTGTCTTATGGTCAGATAAGTTTAAGACTAGTCAATGCACCAAGTTGTCGCCTAGATATTGCGATCCTTTTCTAATCACCAAGAAAGTTGTCTTATGGGCTTATGAATTACAACTTCCACAAGATAGGTGGATTCATCCAGTGTTCCATGTTAGCCGACTTAGGAAGAGTCTAATAGATTCAGATAATCTAGCTGGACAACAGGTTATTCTTCCACTTCCCATAAGTGAAACAATTCCTCATGAATCTGAAAGGATACTTCGCACCCGAGATAAACATACAAGAAGTCATTTGTATGAAGAGTGCTTAGTAAAATGGAAGGATGGAACTGAAGAAAATTCAACATGGGAAAAAGTTTCTACAATCTAGTGATGTTTTTTGACTTTCCAGTTTTAAGTTGATCAATGAAAGATAAAGTTTTCTACTTTCAAGTTCTAAGTGGATAACCGAACGAATGAATGCTCATGTTCTTCCGGTATTAGAACATGAGGCTTGGGGGTTGCCTACCAATACTATATATAGCTTTATTTTCAAGGACGAAAATCTTTCCCAAGGGAGGAAGAATGTAATAAAGTAAGTTTATGGTCTAGGGATCCGACTGCTTCACACAGATCTGAAATCGGACACTGTTTGGTCACTCGTCTGTCGAACCAAAGATCTCAAGAATAGACTCAAGCATAAGTTCATGTGCTCTCATATTGAAGTAATCCACTTAGCCTAGTGGTTAAGTCTCAAGAGTGTGAAGGAGGAGGTCTTGGGTTCAATCCCCATGGGGATCATGGGGAGAGAGTTTTGCCCAAGAAGTTCTAGAGCCTTCTAACTCAAGTTAAGATGAGTTAACTTGACTTAACTCAAATGGTGAGTACAACCACCACTAGTGGACTCTAGTGGAAGGTACAAAAGGAGTGGAAAGATCACTCCAACCACTAGTGGACTCTAGTGGAAGGTATCAAAGGAGCGGAGGAGATTGCACATGCACTTGTGGACTTTAGTTATGTTTGTGGTCCTCATTGACTCAAGCAGTTATATATAGAGACATATGGCTGGGAGGTGAGTACATATTCATTCGTGAGCTCGTATTGTGGAAACTCTATTGCAGTCCAGACTTTGTGTGTCATATCATACTTATTCTATCTCTCATAGTGCTTGTTTTGCATTAGATTGCTATGTTATGGCTGCCTCTAGTCTCTGTGATGAGAATGACCTTGCTTTGTTTGATGAAGCACAAAATTCAAAAAATTGGATGGCTGTTATGCAATATGAATATGATGCTATAATGAAGAACGGTACCTAGTCTTTATGTGAGTTGCCTCCTAGCAAGAAGGCCATTGGCACTAAGTGGGTATACAAGCTGAAGTGTGAGCCTGATGGAACAGTTGACACGTATAAGGCTAGGCTTGTTGCAAAGGGTTATGCTTAGGAAAGAGGCATTGATTGTGATGAGACCTTTGCTCCTACTTGCTGAATGACTACTATTCGTAGCATCTGTGCACTTGCAGCTCATCATGGTTGGAATGCATATGAGTCGGAACATTATAAGTAGTGTTAGATCAAAGTGCACCACCTTCCACATGATTTGTCAAGTCTTCACGTGCAAGTACTACATATCTCATGCCATTACTACTCTTAGACATAGTCACAAGGTCGACTACCCACTTGTAATGAATACAAGGTGGGTAAGTGGGGTGTAATGTGTTGGGTGTGTGTAGAAGTGCAAGAGACACATGGGAAGCACACACAAGGAGCACAAATGCAGCAAGACACACGAAGAAGACGATGGCTGGAATAGCTCTCTCTATTGACGATGAATTGAACTGAAGTAAGAGCTGAATAATATCCCTAAGTACAAAGTACCACCACATATAAGAGTATCAAGTATGTGGTAACATGGGGAAAAAAACCTCTAGCCAGCACTAGAGTAAACAGTGCCCATGTATAGGGAAAAGGTTCACATCAAAGCTACTCGAGGAACACATAAGTGTAACAAACCCCCCCTGGGGCGAATGATGTGAACACATATAGGGAGTGACAGATCAGCCCCCACAAGGTAAAAAGCCTAAAGCTTTGCGAAAAGCTTCAAACTTTTCCCGTTGAAGAGCTTTGGTGAATATGTTTGCCACATTATCTTGTGTAGGCACATATACCAAATCAATATCTCTTGCATGAAGGCGCTCTCCCACATAGTGATAATGCACCTCTATGTTTGGTCTGTGCATGAAACACTGGGTTTCGTGCAATAGCCAAAGCACTCTGACTATCAGTGGGAATATGCATAGCAGCATCAATCTCCATGCAAAGATCCATCAATAGGCATCTCAACCATATACTCTCCACTATAGCTGTGAAAACTGCCCTGTACTCAACTTCATAACTTGATGTCGCCACTATAGGTTCTTCCTCCTCAACCAAGATATGCATGAGTCTCCAACGAAAAAGCAATTACCACTAGTGGACACACGAGTATCATAACAACCAGCCTAATCACTATCTGTAAAAGCATGCAAGCATGGTTGTACATCTCTGTCATAAAAGAGAACTAAGCTCAAAGTGCCTTTGAGATATCTAAACACACATTTTACCACTTGCCAATGCTTAGTTCTAGGGCTATGCATGAATCTACTCAACTGGGAAACTGCATACTGTATACCCGACCTTGTGTTGCATGCATATATAAGACATCCCACATCTTGCTGATAAAGAGAAGTGTCAAATACATCACTGGAATCCTCGATTGAGAACTTGAATCCTGTCTCAACTGGCGTGGAAACTGGCTTGCAATCCTCAAAGGAGACTGGCTTGCAATCCTCAAAGTCAAAACGTTGAAGTAGTTTTTCAACATACTTTGCTTGATGCATAACAATTCCCCCCTCAATGGATACAAACTAGATGCCAAGATAGTAGCTCAAAAGACCAAGATAAGTGACATCAAAAGTATGCTCCAAATCAGCCATAAGAATGTCAAGTTTTACATCACATGACCCAGTCAAGAGTGTGTCATCGACATAACAAACAAGCACTATAAGATCGGCCCCATTTTTGCATACATAGAGTGTGCTTTCAATCGGACTACATGTGAAGCCAATAGCAATCAAGTGCTTATGGATTTTGTCATACCATGCATGTGGAGCTTTCTTGAGACCATACAAGGCTTTATGCAAGCGACAAACCATATGCTCTTTCCCTTTCACACCAAATCCAGGAGGTTGCTTCACATAAACCTCTTCTTGCAAATCTCCGTTCAAGAAGGTTGTTTTTATGTCCAACTGATGCAATTTCCAACCTTGATGGGCAGCCAATGCAATGACAGTATGAATGGTAGTCATGCATATAGGTGCAAAAGTTTCCTCATAGTCAATGGCATATTGTTGTGCAAATCCTTCGGCAACCAATCTAACTTTATAGCGATCAATGCTACCATCATATTTTCTCTTAATCTTATAAACCCACTTTGTACCAATGGCATTCTTTCCTTTCGGCAATTCACATAACTCCCAAGTACCATTCCTATGTATGGAATCCATTTCTGATTGCATAGCACTCATCCATTGTGGATCGTCACATGCATCTTCAAAAGAAAGTGGCTCTTCATTACATGTTGTAGCAATAAGAGAATAATCCACAAAATTACTTGATGCATGGTAAGAGCTTGATCTTGTTCTACCAAGTAAAGGTGCACTCAATTTGTTATCCTGCAAAGTTTGTTTTAGCCACTTTGGCATAGATTGTGCACTCTTGATAGACATGCGTTCATTATGTAATACATCTTCAGCATGTACATCATGTGTGGGCTGAATTTCATGCTCATTTTTAGCCATATTTTGATGCAAATGTTCAGCCATATGTGGCTGGAAATTTCCAGTAGTTTTGATAATTTTTGGCTGAAATTTTTCAGCCATGTTTGGCTGGAAATTCTCTGCATTTTCAACACTATTTTGCTAGAATTTTTCTGCCCTTTGAGCCTGAGTTGGCTGGTCTACATGGTCATAGTCAAGTGCACCATTTTGGAACAAAGGCATGAGTGTATTGAACACATCTTGTGAGCTAAATGTTGGTTGTTTTTTGCATTCAAGTAGAGGGAAAACTAATTTTTCAGCAAATACCACATCTTGACTCACAATAATTGTGTTTGTCAATGGATGATACAAATGATATCCCTTACTTTCAACACTATAACCAACAAATATACATTTCTTTGCCTTGTCATCAAGTTTGTGACGTTGTTGTGATGGCACAAGAGCATATGCCAAACAACCAAACACACGCATATGACTAACCATAGGCTTATGAACATTCCAAGCCTCATAAGGAGTGATGACTCTCAATGCTTTTGTAGGGCAGCAATTCAACACATAGTTGGCACACATGACTGCTTCCGTCCAAAACTTATCAGGGAGATGCTTTCCTTTAACCATACATCGTCCCATTTCAAGTAGAGTTCTATTACGCTCGACAACACCATTTTGCTGAGGTGTATATGGCACCATACATTGGTGTGAAATACCTCTTTCACGAAGAAAAGCATTAAACTCATGTGACATGTATTCACCACCATGATCCGTGCGTAGAGTCAAAACCTTTTGTGAAGAAAAATATTCAACCATAGTTAAAAATGCTTTGAAGCAAGAAAATACCTCATTCTTTGCTTTCATAGGATACACCCATGTATGACGAGTAGCATCATCAATGAAGGTAACAAAATATACATGCTTCCCAAAAGATGGAGTCTTGACAAGACCACATACATCACTATGGACAAGCTACAATTTTCTTGTAGTGTGTGAAAAGAAGCACGATGCATTTTTCCAAGAATGCAACCTTCACATGCATGCTTTTCAATGGACTCAAGTGTAGGCAAACCAATAAACGTGTCCTTCTTTTGCAAATAAAGCAAACTATTGAAGTTTAAGTGACCAAAACAAGCATGCCAAAGCTCCATTTCAGCCATGGAAGAAGTATGAGAAACCAAGGCATTCGAGGCAGCCCTCTTGTATGTATCCATGCGATACAAACCATTACATAATGTATCGGACATCACGATAATATCACCATTGCTGAAATCATGAACTATACACTTATCATCAACAAAGTGTACATGAAGCCAGCTTTGGCAATCAACGGAACTAAAATTAAGTTCTTCTTGATATCGGGCACATACAATGCAAAGTGACCAAAACAAGCATGCCAAAGCTCCATTTGCAGCCATAAGCTCAATTTCTCCTACTCCAATGATAGGATAAGAGGTATTGTTTGCACATAGCACATGTCCTCCTTCGGATGCATCTTTCAAAGAGGCAAAAAATCTTTTGCATGATGTTATGTGCTTTGAAGCACCACTATCAAAGAACCAATCCGAATCACCCTCACTCACAACCATACATTTAGAATGCAAAGATGCATCATAATGACATGTAACAACACATGCCCAAAAATCCTGAGCCATGTTAGCTTCATCATTCTTTGCATTTGCTGAATTTTCAGCAATAGACATAGTGGATTCCTTCTTCTTTTCATTGCATTTAGCAAGTTTTCTACACTCATCAATAGTATGAACAACCTTTCGGTAATATTTGCATCTCTTCTTCTTTTGCAAATCAGTATCATTAGAGGAATGAGTGGAAGAGGAAGCTTGAGGCTTTGGTTTTGAGGAGCCCAAAGCTGAAGCATACTTGCTTTTCCCCTTTTGTGAGATAGCAAGTGCTTGTGTTCCCTCAATTAAACCACTTCTATTCACTCTAGATTGCTCTTCTTGCAAAAGAAGAGACACAACCTCATCAAATGCATACATATTAGGATTTCCTTTTGCAACCAAACGGAGTGTAGTAGCAAAGCTTTGAGAAGATTCTAATAATCCTTTCAACAATGTAGAAATGAGTGATGCATCTAGAATGATCTCGTCTATGTTTGCCAATTGCTCTTTCAAGTCCTTGATGTGTGTCACATATACATCCACCGACTCATTTTCAGCCATACATACATCCTCAAGTTTCTTCCTCAAGTATGCAACACGTGCTTCATTATGCACAGCATACAAATAAGTAACAGTGTCCCATGCCTATCTCGATGTAGAACATGACCGAATGTGTGGAACTATATGATGCTTCACTGAAAGCACAATCAAAACATGCGCTTGAGCATCTTTTCCATCCCATCTAAGCTGCTCATGTGTAGGTGGAGAAGGAAAAACCACTATACTCGAAGAAGAAGCTCCATCTGTGACAGTAGATTGTGAAGTAGAAGCACTTGTGGGTCTTCGATCTACATCTGCCACTATGTTCCAAAGTTGTTTAGCAACAAGAACATGCTTCATCATGTAAGACCACATCGAATAGTTGGTCCCATCAAGCTTATCTTCATTGCCAAACAAGTCATTGCTGCCCGCCATTTCACAAAGGAACAAGAAAGTGATAAAAACTTTACTTCGACGAAACTTGAAATGAGTGCTGAAATTTCAACTCACAAATCGTCACTCTGATGGCAATTTTGATTGCATGAATGGCTTCAAAATGGGGGTAAAACCCTAGCGCACCTAGTGGAAATGTCCCTTGGCTGCTGAAATTCACAGTTCTATGCTCCGAAGTCGATTTGCACTATTAAAAGTGCACGTGCACCATGACGCAAAAAACCAAAACTTGAGAAGGAGCTGAAGTTGCTCTAATACCAGTGTTGGGTGTGTGTAGAAGTGCGAGAGACATACGAGAAGCACAAATGCAGCAAGACACACAGAGAAGACGATGGCTGTAATAGCTCTCTCTATTGATGATGAACTGAACTGAAGTAAGAGCTGAATAATATCCCTAAATACAAAGTACCACCACATATAAGAGTATCAAGTATGTGGTAAAATGGGGAAAAAACCTCTAGCTAGCACTAGAGTAAAAAGTGCCCATATATAGGGAAAAGGTTCACATCAAAGCTACTCGAGGAACACATAAGTGTAACATAATGGATCTCTATGTTTGATCGAGGAATGTAACTGACAAATGGCACATGTGCTCACAAAATCCTTCATAGTTACATACATCCTCGGCCACCAATAACTTTCATTATTTTTTTCATACATTACTACAAAACCCTTATGACCTGCCCATAAACTTTCATGCATTTCTCTCATAACTTGCACTTGTAGACTTCTTAATCCTAATACTCTTTGTGAGTTTTTCACCTTCCCACTAGCATGTTGCAAAAGATATTCATCTTTTAGAAAGAAGCTAAAAGACTTCCTTCTAATGTTTTGGAATCGATTTGCCAACCAGCTTGGGATAGGCTAAAAGGTACCCAGATAGTAGCCTATATCTGTCCATTCTCCCTCATATTCTTCATCTCTAAATTGTTCATACGTAAAAGTAGATGGATCATAAATAATCAAGTTTATTCCTTGATTTGTTGCTTCGTCATCATATCAGCAACAACATTATGTTTTCTAGCAATATGAACAAAGGTTGGATTAATAAACTTGATAAATGTGATGCACCTTAACATTGCAATGTCAGGTAATAAGCACTCAGCAATAATTCCTATTAATGGAAGACAATCAATTTCCACAATCACATTTGCTCCAATAAAATATTCTTTATATGTTTTCAACACACTAACTAATCCCCATAACTCTCTTTTAATATGAAGATAATTCCTCTGAGTATCATGCAAAATTTTTGCACCAAAGAAAACTGCATATCTTTGCCCCTCCTCATCATCCTAACCAATGAACCAGCATATACCGATAGGATTGGTATCAATGGTTAGGATTACATGTTTTTTTTCTGAATAATCAATCCTTTTCAAGATTGGAGCATTGATGAGAAATTGCTTCAGTTTTCTCATAGTTTTACTATGTTCCTCTCATAATGTTACTATGTTCCTCTCATAGTTTTACTATGTTCCTCTGTCCAAAAGAATTTCTTTTTCTTTCATAATAGATCATATAATGGGTTTGCAACATGAGCAAAGTGAGGGATCCAGATTAAATAAAAGACACAAGCTCCTAAGAACCTTCTCACTTCACTAAAACTGCGACACACCTTTGAAATCCTACTAATGGCATCAACTTTTTGTGGATATGGCCTACGGCCATAATGTCCACATAGATGTCCGACAATCAAAACTTTGTTGACACCAAAAGTGGATTTCTCTAAAGAGAAAGCCAGTCCAACCTCCTCGAATCTCTGAAAGATTCTTTCACAGTTTGAGATGTGGTCAGAGACAAGCTTCCTACATCTAGATGAATCTAAAGGTGTGTCTTTTTCCTTTTCCACACAACCTTTTATCAGAATATCATCGATAAAAGTCATAGTTACTTTGGGAATGAAGTCATGTAAGACCACAGTCATAGCGTTCATCATGTATGCCATGGAATTTGTTGCTCATTATGGTAAAGTACACATACATACTAGACCCAAATGATTTTTCATCGTGGTAATATCTCTACTTTTGATGGCTAATTGAAATTGGTCATATCTAGAGTACAAGTCACCCATTAGATGGAGTGTGTGGCAAATGCCTCTACAAACTCATCTACAATGGGACCTGTTCCTACATTTCTGATAGTGAATTTGTTAACAAGATGTAGACCTTGTATGAAGTGTAGCTTCCCATTGTTTTTAGGTACCATGAACCATCAGTTAGAATATGGTGCTGATGATGGTTCTAGAATTCCCATAGCAATCTTCTCCTTTAACAATCTCATCAACTCTGCTAAATGAGCCTTTGGGTCTGGTATCAATCGAAGATTCCATGGAATATGCGGTACAATGAATATGATCATAGGAGCTACAAGATTTGGATCAGGGCATCCTATTTTATGTGGGAATAAGGAAAATGCTTTTCCATGATGCATGATCATCTTTTTAAATTGATCTTTTTCAAGTGCTGAAAGAAATTATTCTCCAAACTTTATATATTTCATAGTTTCCTCAGTAAATCTATGTCCTATCTTAGATTGGTCTCTAAGAATAGGATCCTTAAAAAATCATCTAATTATGTCATACCTCTCTTTAGGCAAGGGTTGAGCTTCAGGTTTTACCTTCTTTTCTACTATTTTATATTTAGTGTCAATCTTGACTTCATGTTCTGCTGAGAAATTAGCAATCAGCTGATCTTCCTTAATAGAGTCAAGAATGATAAATTCTGATTTTAATTCTTCTTGAAGAGCATTCTCAAGCTCTTCTATCAAAGTTGTTTTTGTAAGCTCAATTACATTCTCAATGTTTTCTTCAGGTGAAACCAATCCTAAGTTTTTGAAATATTTTTCATTTCTTGTTCTAAATTTATTTGTAAGTTTTTCCGTTTTAATGAAGTGTAAACTAGATGTAGGGGTATAAACTGAAAATTTCTCAAAGTTATATACATCCTTCATTGAGACATCAATCCATTGTCCACTATTGTCTCGCTCAATAGTGGAATCTAACAGAAATTTTGGTCATAGTCGGCCCTAAATTCTCTTACAGGTGGTGAATTTTCACACACATGATTATAAGACTCAATGGGATTCCTTCGTAGGTTTTTCCTATTTCTTGAATGATTGGGACAGACTGCCATTACTTGCAAGGAATTTGTTCTAGATTTAGAACGAATTCTTAATATGCCAACGCATCATTCATGGCTTTTGTCTCCATCCTCATCTCCGCTATAAACGGTTGTTCGAGTATCACTTCTTATGAGCACTTATCTTGCACAAAGAAATGAAACTTCTCTCCGACACCTCCTATCATAATAGGTACATGAGCACATGCACCTAGCAAAATTCTTGATCCATTGTCCGTTCTTCTCATTCTCCAACCATGATCTTTATCAATGGGCCATCTAAATGGGTTTTTATTATTTTGATTTTGATTATTTTCATTTAGGGTTTCTTTCCCTCTTTAATAGATTTTATTTTTTCTTCCTTAGTTGAGGCATTTTGATTTTCTTGTGCTTGAGTATTCTCTTTTAATGGTTTCTTTTCTTCTTTGATTGCATTTCTCTTTTCTTCCTCAAATAGGATTGCGGTATCTTCACACTACACTTTTTTTTCATTCTCCCTAGACTACCAACGCGTTATTCTTTCTTCCTCATCTACCTCATCATGCATATCATCTCATCTTTGTTTCTCCTTGACATTGGCAATGTGAGAATATACAGAGGATTGATCGAGAGAAGATTGCCATGCAGTTTTATGCATGATTTCATCACTAGCTTTTACCAATGCCTCAATAGAATAGGGACCCTCACTTGCAGTTGATTGAGCCCCTTCTTCTAATGGCTCTAATCTATCTGCTAAAGTACTAGCAGATGCATTTGAGATATTTAAATTTTCATATAACTTTTTCATACTTTCTTTGCCCCAATTAAACATCCAAAGGAAGTCGTGTTCTAAAATCATATAATTTTCTATCAATTTCAACTATAACTTGATTATTTTTAGCTTGTTTTAGATCTTCACATGCATAAGTAGCATGGTCTTGACTATCACACTAGACACATCGTTTACCACCAGTCCCTCATTTTTTTGTGTTTCTTTGAAAAGCTGACTGAGCAGGTGTCTGAGTAGGAGGAGTTGGCTGATAAATTGTCTAAGGAGGAGTGAATTATTGCATTATAGGCTGCATTGGTGGAGCCATATTTGCTTGTCCCAATCCACTACTACTGGCCCTAGGCTCATGTAAGCTCATGGAAAAAACTTTGTTATTTAAATGTGCAACCTCTTTAGAAAGAGATGCTTGCATGTTCATCACATTCTCCATTTGCTTGCATAAAATTTCGAGTTGAAATTCTATTGGAGTCTTAGGAGCAACTACAACATTGGCCGTAACCGCAGTTCTAGGTGCTGGCATGTTGGATTGCCCTTTTGTAGATAAGTCTCTAGGCTGAGTAGAGATTGGCTTTTCATATAGTACAGATTGATATTGTCTCATTTGAGCAACAACCTCTATTTCATGTTTAATGGTTTGCCAGTCATATGTCAACCCACATCTTTTCCCATGCTCTTCGATTCTATGTTCAACCTCACCTCTATCCTCTAGGCTTAAGATCTTTAGGAAGTGGATGATAAGATATGGGTTTAATGCATTCTTGTCATCTTCGGGAAGTTGAGCAAACTGTCTCATAAACTCACCATACAGATGAGTTAGAAACTCACTTGATTTAGAGGAATTAACCCATCTTGAGAACCCTTCTTGACTATGCTGATTAAAGTCTTCAAGAAAGAACAGCTTATGAAGTTCTTTCCTGAAGTCAGTCCAAGATTTAGTTGCATGTTTATGGATACTTTCTAGAATAGATCCAGAGACAACTCGTTTGAAGTACTGCACTAGTACATCATCGGGCAATCCCTAGATCTGCGCTTGCTCCTCAAACGCATCCAGGTAATAAGTAATATTAAGACCAATGAATTTTCCTTTTTCATGCAAGATTGATTGCACTGTTTGTGCACCTTGATATTCAATGCTCATATTTTTAAATACTTCTTTCATTTTATGCTCTTGATATCGTCTAGAGTGACGTATTAAATATATGACGACAAGTTCTAAAAGCTCTTTGAATTGCCTAAAACTATCACTAGATGGAATAGCTATGAGATTGAACTTTTTTAAAATTTAGACATTTGACCTATCTTTTCTCTTACTTTTTTTTTATTTTTTTTGTTCTTCTTTGATTTATTCTTCTTGAGGGAATTTGATTTCTTATTTTCAGAGTCTATAATTCTTGATTTTTTATTTCTATATTTACTTTAATTTAAACTAAAATCTTGCTTTTGTATTCTTTTTGAAAGTTTTCTAATTTGTTTTTAGAGGTTTTGGATAGGAATAAAAAACTAAAACCAACAAATAACCAAGTAGAGAAGCTAAGAACAATTTTTCCTAATGCAACTAAAATGATGTTTTAATGCAAGTGAGATAATGTCTTTAATAGCAACAAGAAACCTTTCTTTATGGCCTAAAGTATTTACAATGAATAAATGTTTCTAAATGCAAATGAAGTGATTTCTCATGCACGTCACAAATTGTTCTCTTTATGTGTCTGTGTAGATAAAAGAGGCTTATAACCTAATCAATGTCAATCTAATGCAAGTAAAATGAAAACAGTTCTTTTCATGTATTTTATGCAAAACAATGCAAATGCAAGTGATTAATCTTTTTATGTGTTTATGCTGAATTGAAAGAACTTAAAAAACCATTACCTTAAGTTTGTTGATGAAGAGGCTTTAATGTGCATGGTGATATTTCATTTTACAATTTTTTCATAGATAAATCCCGAGTACATAAAACTAGAAGTGAATCATGCAATGAATAACTTCTTTTATGTCGATGGAGGGGGAAAGAAGTGTTGAGGCTCCTCCCTTTTGAATGCTCCTCTTCTTGTGGAGGTGCTTAGTTCCCTAGGGAACAACCCTCAACAACCAGGGAATAGGATCCAGGACAGCAAGGGCTCACCTCATCATTCTTTTTCCACGTACTTGCAACCAAGCGAAATACAAAGTTTTAAATTTTAATCAACACTACTTCACATCTAACAATCCTAAGCACACAATTGTCACATTTCACGTCGGGTTCACCAAGGATGTCGGGGAGTAAACGAAAACCATCAGGTCGATCAGTTTTGATTTTGCAACAGTCCTATTGTGTGATTACACACGGGGTGTTTATGAGTATGCTTTAGGACTTAAAATGTGAAAACAATGTTTTAGGACTAAAAGCAATGCTGTATGAAGTGTTTGTCTATATTCTAGTAGTCTATGCACATGATAAACATCATTTGACTACATGCAAAACTTTTTTATTCTTAGATGAGGTGGTAACATTCATGTTTGTAATAATGAACTTTTGTCTTTTTAGATAATACTCGTCAAGATCACTGATCTTCAATGCTCTGCACAAACATTAGAAAAACAAACAACATAAGTATTTTTATGGAAAAAATGCTTACATTTTTCATTAATTACTTTTAATTTTTTATCCTATGCATAAAGATTGCTCATTTATATATAAATTTACATATACTTATGCACACATACTCTTTCATATCTACATGCATACATTCACATTCATGCACACACTTATGCTCATGCAATCTCATTCATTCATTCTCATTCATTCATTCATTCTCATACGTTTATGTACATACATTCATTCATTCTTATGCACTTGTATACTCACATACTTGTTAATATTCATGTTCACATTCCTACATGTATGTAATCATATTCATTCACATACATGCATATATACATACTAATATGCATCATTTACTTGCATATATGCACATAGATTCTTACTAATATCCATGCATTTATGCATACTCATGCACGTGATCACATACACACAAACATGCATTCATGCATACTTATGCCAATGCATCCTATGCTCATGCATATGCATACATCTCACACTCATACATGTATATGCATGCATTCTATGCATACATGCTCAATCGCATTCATGCATGCACTCACATACATACATGCATTCATACATCTCTTAAACATGCATACAATCATATGTATATGCATCTCACTTACATACATATGCATTCACACTTCACACTCATACATGCATATAGGCACTCTCATTTCTCATGCATACATGCATTTACCTCATATATGCACATGCACACATTCATTTATGCACATACACTCTTTACTTGCATACATACATGCATGTTCACCAGTTCATGCATACATCTAAATCTTCCTTTCTCTTTCTCTCTCTGTCTCTCTCTCTCTTCTTGAGTCCATCTCTTTCACGTGCAGCAACAACAACCCGAGGGATCTTTTCTCTCTCTCTCTCTACACTCTCTTTGTGCCGTACATGCGTGTCACCATATTTGAGCACAACTCATTCTCCTCTCTCTCTCTATAGCTGACGTACCTGCAAAAGCGTTAGAAAAACAATACATAGAACATATATATATATATATAGAGAGAGAGAGACATACATACATTCGCATTCACTCTCTATTCTTAGTAACTATACAGATATCACATATCCAAAATTTATACACACACACGTACACACATTCACGTATACACACTTGCTATATGTATACATTTACTTAATTTAGAGGCTAAATTTATATTAATTATTAAATCAAATATAAATGATTTATTAGTTATATTTATTAACTTAAATTTACTTATATCAAATTAAATATATTAATCATTAGCTACATTTATTAACTTTTATAAATATCATTCATACATATTAAGTCAAATATATCCACATATACTAACGTATATTAAATCAATTAGGATCATATAGTAACATATAAATCTCTCTCTCTCTCTCTCACACACACACACACACACACACACACACACACACACACATATATATATATATATATATATATATATATATATATATATATATATATATATATATATATATATATATATATATATATATATATAGTCACATACACATGCAATCACACATGCATAGCCATACACGAGAAACATACATATATACATAGGCACCTCTTTAGCACACATACATATAGACAGTCATGAATAAATTCAAAAACACACACATTCTTAGTAATACAAACATTCAATCACAAATAAATATGAACATAGAAACACGTAGCCACATATACATCACAATACACTCTTTTTCATGCATACAACATTAATGCATATGCATACACATGGGACATGCTCAATCATACCAAGTACACACATACATAAGTTCATATGCACAAGGTTAAATACTCTTTCTCATATGACAGCCATTACAAAATCATAGGGTACCCTACACACATCACTTAGGTACCTAGGGTATGCTCACATGATCTTAGGTTCATATCCATATTCGTACACGTACCCATAGAATATCTAAGCTTCCAGACACTCACATAGGCATATGTAGATATTCATACTTATGGAGCACATACAAAGATCAATCACTATTCATACTTCACATTAACTTATTTTTTCACATACACACAAGGTAACTCATATGTAGGGTTGCCCATCTTTTGGATTCACAAGAACATATAGAAACAAATACATTTACCTAAAGCTTGAGTACACACTTGAGGGTTTTCTCTTTTGTATATATATAAGGTTATGTATGGAGGGTGTAAATAAAGATAAAGTGGAAGGTTCCAATGAAGGTCCAATGATCTCTTCCTATTCCAATCAAAGCATATATTCAACTAACTTGGAGGCACTAAAGAGAGAGATTAGTCAATTCAACAATTCATATCAAAAAAGATTTTTAAGAGTTTAGAGATGACCACTTTGGAATTTTTTTTTAAATTTTTCTAAATGCCGGTCGAAGTGATGAAATCCTTCTAACACCGCGTAGCTTAGTGGTTTGATGCCTTAAAGTCTCTAAGAGAAACTCATGAGTTCAAATCTTGGTTGGACATATCTATGAGATCCTCAAAGATGAGTGTCTTTACCTTACTAGATTGGGTGTGTGAGTGTGTCTCCAATTCTTAGTACTTTCAAAAATAAACAAAAAAAATCCTTTAAGATGTGATGCCCCTTCCCGGTGACTTGGGTGGGTAGAAGTTTTAAAGAGATCAAGGGGTCACTAGCTAGACAGAATTCGAACATCTAACTCGTCCGTCAATCTATGGCACGGGACTAAGGCACGTGGCAAATCACAAATCGACTCTTTGAGTTCAAAATAGACTGAGGAAAAGAATTAGCTTGCAGCTGATCTGAGAAGTCTACCACAGGATGATGTCCGGTTCTCTGCACATTCTTCAACTTCCATGTCTTCCCGGACTCCCATCTCGTGGTTCATTCACTATCTGCTCTACGCGCAGAAGTAACAAAGCAATAAACGCAATATCAGCAGCACTACTGAAGAACCTGACAGGAGTTCGTTTTCGTGTTGAAGATGCTAAGCATTGCAAGACATCACAAACAAGCTTTGCTTCGTTCAGGGCACAATGTTCGAACGAAGTAAGTATAGAGAGATCAACAGTAGAGACAGTTGGGAAGAAGCCATTCGTCATTACCACACCCCTTTATTATGTCAATGCGCCCCCTCACATGGGAAGCGCTTATCCTACCATTGCTGCTGATGCTCTCAGCAGATTTCAGGTTTGACAGATGCTATTATTGGGTTTCTGTTGAAATGTGTTATCTTCTCTTTTAAAACTCTGCTACGTTTAACCGTAGAGATTGCAAGGAGAGAAAGTAATCTTCGTCACTGGAACTGACGAGCATGGTGAAAAGATTGCCCTTTCAGCTGCTGCCAAGGGACGTGTACCCAAGGAACATTGTGACATAATTTCAGAGGATTATCAATCATTGTGGAAAGATGTAGAGAGCTTGACCTGTTAGTCCCAGCTTGTTTCTTGTTTGTGTTTGAATTAGATCTTCTTTTTCAATGTTACACATGCTGGCTATTCATGTTTTGGTTTCTTCTCAAATTTTCATACAGCTGGACATCAACTATGATAGGTTCATAAGGACTACAGACAGCCGACATGAAAAAATTGTTGATGAGTTCTACCAGAGAGTTCATGACAAGGGTGATATTTATAGAGCCGATTATGAAGGCCTGTATTGCATCAACTGTGAGGAATTCAAGGTTGGTAATTACTACTTTTGCTTTGGATAACTTTCTTAGATTTGCCAAAGAATTCTCAATTGATGAAAACTTGGTACGCATGCTGAATTCCTATTTGTAGCAATTCGTTTCTTTGCATACTGTTGCATTCTATTGGAACAAATTACAAATGTGTATATGGAGAATATCCTAGAAAATTATACCTGCTTGATGCAAAGTTATAGGGATTGAAAATAGAGGAAGAAACTGAATAAGGGATTCCTCAAGTTGGATCAAGCTCATGAGACACATCAGTTACCTTCTTTGTGACATGAAGAGGATGCAGAGGAATATGAAATTAATTTTGTGCATGTGCCATTCTTCATCATCTAGATTCCCTTGGTACTCGAAGCTATACTCACACACAAACTTGGAGGTCACGAGGTTTATGATGTTGGCTAGCGTAAAAGGTGGCATGGTCCGAAGTGAACTTAATGATCTCCTTCATTATTTGCAACATTTTTTTGCATATATTTTAGAAAATCGGTAAGAGATTGCAATTGCATACCCTTGAGTCTAGGGGCAATTGGTGGGCATGGCTCATATTAGCACATAAATGGTCTATAACTTGTAGCCAAACACTTAGATCTATTGTAAGGGAACTCAATATGAGGAAGACAATGCTCTGAATCACCCTAAACATATCCTTCTTGGTCTCCTTCATGTGCTCGGTCTGTCCATTAGTCTCTAGATAATATGAGGACAACACGCACAAGTTCACAATGGAATGAATTGGTATAGACCTCACGGTTTTTGTGAGCCTATCAACAAACAACTTAAATGGCATCACGACTCCTCTAGATCCAAGGCGATTCGATCGTAAAATCCATAGAAATGGATGTCCATTTACTACCAGGAATTTGTAATAGATATAGAGTCCCTACATGACACAAGGGCTCGACTTTATTAGGTTGCCATTATGTGCACTCTTGTTTATACCTTTTAATAGTGTCATGGATGAAGGAAACCATCTTGAACCTCAGATTCCATGTGACTTATATAGAGATGACAAGTTATGCCTCTATTGTGGAAACCCTTGCCATATTGCAGTTAATTGTCCCAACAAGAGAACAAACGGCAGAGTCTCAGTCACCCTTGTAGAGGAGGGAAATGAGGAAGTCCATTTGTAAAAGAGACCTTACAGGTAGACCATGATATAAGAAAGGGTCTCATAATTCAAGCTACACCCATAGAAACATGTCTTGCCCTTGTCAAGCTAATCATGTATAAGAAGACCCTTTCCCTTACAACCCTAGTAGATTCTGGAGCCTCCTCATGTTTCATCGATGAAGGATTGTTTAAGAAACATAGAATTCCAATACTTCAGAAGAACAAACCAGTAGTAGCTGAAGTAGTAGATGGATGACTTCTAATATATGGGGATATTACCATGGAAACCACACCATTAAGAGTATACCTCGGTGACCATGATTCCCACATATGTTTCAACATAATATCGAGTCCAGTAAATCTTGTTATCATTGGAATGCCTTGGCTAAAGAAACATAATCTAGACATTGATTGGGAAAAGAATAAAATCACCCGTTGAGATATTGTATCTTGGATTGTATCTTGGACATCTCCCATTGTCTTCTCGAAATCTCATAATACGAGATCTTGTCTAGTTATCTCTTGTATCTAGTTCATCTTCCTCAACTGAGTTCTTGTAATCCAGATATCTTGTTTCATATCTACTATCCCGAGGTGTGGGAAGACAAGATATCTGGATTCTATCCCGGGTTGTGGGACTTCTTGTATGAGCTACATATTCTTGTGTTATTCCCCTACGTGGGTGATCTTGTAATTGAAAGTATAATTCTTAAATCTTGTCTAGTCTAGTCGGCGGGCACAATCTAGTGTTCCACTGACAAATAGCGGCGTTGGTTCTTAATTACTAAAAATATTAGGCAATTAATCCCTTTAGTATCGAGAATTTGTAATGGATGTAGAATCCTTAGAGGACACAAGGGCTCAAGTTTATTAGGTTGGCACTATGTGCACTCTTACATGTATCTTTAATAGTGGCTTTGGTTCACAATTACTAAAAATGTTAGGCAATTAAAGCCAAGGTTCCATATATGATAGGATTTCTTATCTTTGGTGAGTCATGATACTTGTACCAAAATATATTGGCAAATAAAATTATCCTTAAGCTCGCACACCTTGCATAGTTTAAAAGGTAAGCCTTTCTTATGGAATACTCTCTTGCAACCTTTCTTTCAATAGAAAGTTGTAAAGTGCTTGAACCATCACTACTATCTCGGAAGCTCATTCCCGCTTGGACTTGCGGCTAGATCCCATGGAAGTGACACTCTTCTAGGCAACACCCCTTGAGAGAAAAATAGAAATCCATTGCAATGTTGATCATGGAAAGGGTTCTCATCTCAGGGATCCTACGAAGGACATTAATGAATATATTGGTTGTGCCTCTACCTTTCTATAAAGGATTTTGTTCACAACCAATAAAGATATTGAGCAATTCAATGCAAGATCCATGTATGGAAGGATGTCTTGTATTAGGTGAGTCATGATACTTGTACAAAATTTATTGGCAAATAGAATTGTCCACGAGCATCGACACCATGAATATGATACTCGTTTGTTCTCTTTCTCAATAGCTAGTTGTCAAGCATAAAGCATGTGGACTATCCCAACTCTCTCCAAAGCTCACTGCCTCTTGGAATTGCAGTTAGGTTCTATTAAAATGACAATCTTCTAGGCAACTCTTCTTGAGAGAAAGATAGAAATTAGTTGCAATATTGATTATGGAAGGTGTGTTCATCTCAAGGATCCTACCAAGGGCATCAATGATCACATTGGTTGAGCCCCTATAATATTGTATCTCAAAATGAGATAGTTGCATGAGTCATAACCACCTTGTCGAAGTTTGGATTGATCTTAATGATATTTTAGGGAATGATGATGAGTCTATATTATGTAGTGGGAGCAATACAAGTGATGGCACCAAACTTTCAAAGCATCAAATAACTATTAGTAAGTCCTTTCCTCTTGTGTAGTGTATTGCATCTACACATTAGAAAGCTTACGACTCTTGAATGTTAGGGGTAAGCTTTCTTGTAAAGAGTGGCACCTACAACTACATTGGATTCATCTCCATCACAAAGGATTTTGTTTGGTCCACAATCTACAAGGGGTTTATGCACGGAGGGTTGAGGCTCGAGGGCTTCATCCCCTTCCCCTCCTCCCCCCTCCCTCCCCCCCAAAAAAAAAAGAAAAAGAAAAAGAAAAAGAAAAAGAAAAAGAAGGAAAAAAAATGGAACAAAAAAAGCCAATCTGATTGTCAGCCTTTCTTATGGATGATCAATGCAAGCAAGGTCAATGAAAGTCTTAATAGGTTGACAAAAAATTACGAGTCAAGAACATTGTATATACACACACACACATATATATATATATATATATATATATATATATATATATATATATATATATATATATATATATATATATATAGCCCACAATTATATGATGATGTGGAGCTATTATCGGATTGATTTCAATATATGTCACGTGTAGTTCCCATGAATCTACGTAATGATATGTTGGAGCAAATAAATTGCTATATGGATGAGAGGGGAAATCCTGCTTTTCTTTCCCCTACATGTTGGGATAGAGAGTCAATGGTAAAACCACCTTTTTGGTGGCAAAATTTTGGTTTTTCATTCACCACTTTATGCACATATGCTTACAAGGTATTATCTCAAGATAACTCATTTGGTGCATGTGAGAGGAATTGGAGTGCTTTCGCTCTCATCCATACAAAGGTGAGGAATAGACTTAGTCCTCAACAAATGGAGAAATTAATTTATTGTCGCACCAATCTAAGGATGTTGCAAAATATCCCTAACATGGAGACTCTCAAACAAGTAAGTAAATTTGCATAAATTTCAGATTTCAATGTTGTAGCATGATTCGTGTATGTATTTTTCCATGATATGTGCTAAATTCTAATTCATGGTTCGATTCTCTTTTTTGTTTAGGTGAATGCGGACAGATTTTGGCCTTCCATGAGAGACACTCCTCTTCCATCATATGATATACCTCAAGATGATGAGGAGCTTCTTTTTGCCGAACTATATAGAGAGCTTTGCTTTATAGATGTGAGACAAACAAGAAGCCGTAGAAGCAAAGGAAGGGTAAAAGGAGTCCGTGGTCGTGGGAAGGGGCTGATTATTCGTCATGCATTGACCACTTCACATGGGGATGGAGCTAGCACTAGTTGAGCACCGACTAGTATATATACGAGGAGGAAGGGGAGGAGGTGCCGCTATCCCCTCGTTTTTGATGATGAGGGAAATCTTGTCAGTGATCCTTCCACTCCACTGTCATCTACTTATGAGATGACATTTGATTCTCTTGATGATGATTATGATGATAATGATATTGATGAGATGGAGGATGTAGATGATGAGTGACCATTGTTCATCATGATCCATGTGACATTTTGATTAGAGTTTTGGACTTGTCACTTTATTGACATTATAATGATTGATGACAGATGTATACATACTACATGATTGATGATGTTTTTCGTTGGCTTTTAGTATTTACCACTGTGGACTTCTCACTTGTCATTTTGTTATTTATGATTTATCATTTATGTATGTATTCTTGGTGATGATTCATGAATAACGATGATCATGTTTGATGTGACTTGAAGTTGGTTTTTGGTATCATGTATGTAATATGATGATTGATCATTGATGATTGATGTATGAAATTTGAATCATGATGTATGATATGACATTTTTGTCTGTGATTCTTGACTCTTGATTAGCCTTTAAAGATTATTTAAATTTGACATTTTGATAGCATGGTTTTTGTTTTTAATGATGTTGCAACGTACAACTTAAATCATACATGATACATCCAATTCTCCAATATGACGGCGATATTCCGATTCCCACCTGATTAAATATAGGTAAATGAAGTTTTTAAGCTTTATTTTGATGCATTTTACTCATAAACACAATGTTTATCATGTTAAAGATGAAATATATAATTTTTAGCAAAGATGAAATATATAATTTTTACTCATAAACACAATGTTTCTCATGTTAAAGATGAACGTATGAATATCGTTCGGAAAGCCCCAAATCTTAGGGTATGTATGTAGTACCATACTAATTCGTATTGTACGAATCATATGGATCATACCTTACTAACTATGCCTTATAGTATGATACACATGCTCCCACTTATTCGCTCTTCTTTGCAAGAGAGAAATAGGATCATATGATAAGAGTTATGACATAGATATATAAAGAGGACGTGGATCCTACCTAGGGAGACACTTCCATTGAAAAAGCTCTACTATTATGAGCTTTTTCTACAGATTTCAGATCAAGGGTTCATTGAGATGCCTCAGTACATACAAATTTATATGCCACATCTTATAGGAGTTGCTATTGGGAAGCTTAGAGTATCATCACACCAATTGGAGATTGAGAGAGGTCGGGTAGAAGGATACACAAGGAGGATCGCATATGCCTTGTCTTCCAAATAGAGATGGAGAGTGGAGCATTTCATTATATGAAGCCGTGCATATGTTGAGCTTAGGGTGGAGTTCTAGATAGAGGGATCACTATAATAGTGTATGAGGAACAGTGTCGTTTTGGACTGTTCATTGTTGTTGCATATCACACATGGGAGACTTTGATACAACCTATATAGGTAGCGGGTAAGGGTATACAACAAAGGATCACTCATTTTTCAAAGGATTGAGACATAATTGATCCCTAGTGGCCCAAGGCTCAATCTCTAGCAAGGAGAGACTCAGAGAGCTAGGAGACAACCTTGTGTTCCTGGATATAAGAGACCTTGCCTCTACCAACATGAGATCTTGAGGATATGATCACTCCATGAGCAAGAGATGGAGTGGAGACGTGTGTCCACACCTTGGGACATTATCTTTCATGAGATACTTCATCCATCACCTATGTTTTGAATCTTATGTCTTCCCCCCTTCCACACCCCCCCCCCCCCTAATACTGTGCCCCTAGGTTTATGATTTTCTTTGCTCATTATTGTATCTACCCCTTATATGACATGGTCATGTTCTATGGTGCTAGAGCCATGTTACCTTAGTTCATTTTTGTTTTATTTTGATTTTCCAATCACCTTAATTATTGTTGATGTATATGGTTTGGTCTCGTAGGCCACCTTTGGCCTCTAGCAGATGTTAATGTGATTTTTTTTCTTTCTTTCTCTCCCTCCCTCCCTCTCCCTTCCTCCTGCTCTCCCTCCCTCCAAACTCAACTAGCTAGGCACTAAAGACTGAAAAAACATAGTAGTATATGGCACATGACATAATACCCTATGTGGCTAGAATAGTGAGGTTAGAAAAGCATGAAAAACAAAATGTTAGAAACGTCAGGAAAACAATTATGACTCGTCAAGAAACAACTTTGCATACATATGTACGTAGCATGTACATACATATATACATACACACACATACACATACACATACATACATACAGATATACATACATGCATGTATGTATGTATGTATCTATGCTTAGAATATATAATTAGGTCATTTTATGCATGTACGCAAAATTTAGGGATGATTAAGTTTTGTATTCTCTCTCTAAACCTTATTCGCATTATGTTTTCTGGTTGAAAATTGAACGTGAAGATGAAAGAATTAAGAGAAATGGTGTATGAGAGAAAGGTAGAGCTTGCATAAGAGAATAAAAGTGTCTTTGTGAAATTTTTGTGAATCATGTTTTAAGTACATGGTTCAAGGCTCTACATTTAGTTCACTATAGCCTTGATTTTATTCTCTTTCTAGAATTTCTAAACTTATAGGGCTCAAAAGTGATACTTGGAGGCGGATTTGGACATAGGTCAGCTCTAACACTATAGTGAAGATCGAGAAGTTGAACATTTTTGCGTCTCACAAGCTTAACCTAATTCCTCAATGTTTTTGAGTTACAGAGCTTAGAAAAGTGCCCCTTTTTTAGGTACTTAAAAAAAAAGGTGAGCTTCTTTATTTCTATTTGAATTTGTGATTTTGATGCATACGTGTTGTTGTGGATACTTATGGGATGTCTTTAGATATATCTTTTCGTCACTTTTCTTCTACTTTTTGACAAGTACCACTAAAGAAAGCGCTTAACTACTATAAACACATGCTTTTGTGAAAGTTTCGCATGCAACACAGGGAGAGCAAACTCTTTTAACATTTGAAGGATCACTCACTTCCTTGGGGACGAAAAACTCTGTTTTGAAAAAAATTTGCTCCTTCAAGGAGGAAGAGGTCGAAAAAATTAGAGAATTACCTTGTGATTGAGATTGAGAGCGGGAGAGGGAGAGGGAGAGGGAGAGGGAGAGGGAGAGGGAGAGGGAGCGGGAGAGGGAGAGGGAGAGGGAGAGGGAGAGGAGAGGAGAGAGGGAGGGGGGGGGAGAGAGAGAGAGAGAGAGAGAGAGAGAGAGAGAGAGAGAGAGAGAGAGAGAGAGAGAGAGAGAGAGAGAGAGAGAGAGAGAGAGAGAGAGAGAGAGAGAGAGAAAAAGAAAGAAAGAAAGAAAGAAAGTCATATTAACGTCTTCTGGAGGCCAAACTTGGCCTATGAGACAAAAACCATGTACAAGTGTAGTAACCCTGTGTAGATGATGAAATGAAATAAAAGGTATATCGCGACAGAAAGATATATATAAAGCTGGAAAAGGATGGGGAGATGTGGCTCTGACTCCGCAGATAGTGGCCACCTAATACATGGGGGACATGTGAGTAAAAGTGTGAGTAAAACACCCTAGCTACCGGTGAATGGGTGGAGGTGGGTGTAGTATGTGGTACATCGGGGGTGGTCTGAGTGCCTCTTGAAGGAAGACAACCCATGGAGTGGTGGTGCGCCTATGCTCCATCATGTGGTCATAGGCTGTCCTGATGCATGAGATATCCTCCTGATATAGTCGTGGTCGATGATATGTGCCCCTGCGTGGTCGGCGCCGTGCTCTCTGTGCTGCTGCCTGGTGGAGCGTGAGCCCTATAGATGGACCTCTCTGATGTAGCTCAGCTCGCTGAAAAAACTCGGTAATGGTCTGCTGCATACTCACCCGTGGCTGATGTGTGGGCTGGAGTGACCGATCTCGCCTCTCGTATGCTGCTGCGAGGAAGCGTCCCAAGCGTCGCTGGTCTCCCATACTCATGCATAACTGGAGTGTCTCCTCTATCTGGAAATGTGCTCGTAGGTCTACATATGCTGGGCATCTGATAACAAAATGCTCCTCACTCTCTACCTCTGTCTCGCATACTGGGCACCGCCTCTCCTCACGGTGGACTCCCCTGGATCGACCCCTCTCAATCTCGAGCTGATGTGATGAAACCCGGAGCTGCCCAATGACGACTCGAAGCTGGTGGGGTAGATATGTCTGCATGTATCTCGGAATCTCGATGAAGCCCTCGTCCGA
>CM035433.1:59183220-59190720 GCA_020310875.1 Ceratopteris richardii | reverse complement strand
TTATTGGTTGATTCATCTCTTGTTTGCTGGCTGTTTCCTTGTGTTTCATCAAGCTTTTGTTGCAATCTGGCTATTTGTTCATCTTTCTTACTAATTTCCTGTTTCATTGCCTGCCATTTCTCCTTGGAGTTTCTTCACTTCTTGGAGTAAGTAAGACTCCCATGCTGTTGGTTTGTTGACTGGGGCTGGTATAGAAAGCGGCTGGTGCAAGAGGGCAGAGGCAAAGCTTTTCCTGCCTTCCATGTTGTTTCTGTAGACAGTGAGCGAGGAGAAGGGTGCTGGAAAGCTCAAGGAGAGGGTCCCCTCCCTCACCCTCCCCTCGAGATGAAGAGAGAGAGAGAGAGAGAGAGAGAGAGAGAGAGAGAGAGAGAGAGAGAGAGAGAGAGAGAGAGAGAGAGAGTGAGAGAGAGAGAGAGAGGGAGAGGGGGAGAGAGAGTGAGAGGGAGAGGGAGAGGGAGAGGGAGAGAGAGAGAGAGAGAGAGTGAGAGAGAGAGAGAGAGGGAGAGGGGGAGAGAGAGTGAGAGGGAGAGGGAGAGGGAGAGGGAGAGAGAGAGAGAGAGGGAGAGGGAGTGGGAGAGGGAGTGGGAGTGGGAGTGGGAGTGGGAGTGGGAGTGGGAGTGGGAGTGGGAGTGCGAGTGGGAGTGCGAGTGGGAGTGGGAGTGGGAGTGGGAGTGGGAGTGAGAGAGAGAGAGTGAGAGGGAGAGCGAGCAAGAGCGAGAGCGAGAGAGAGAGAGAGAGAGAGAGAGAGAAAGAAAGAAAGAAAGAAAGACTTTTTAACGTCTATTAGAGGCCAAAATCGGCCTATGAGACAAAACATATACATGAGTATGATCCAATCCACTGTGATCCAAAACGAAAATAAAGTGTGAGTACTACAAACGGGTATAAAAGGAGGGATAGTAGCTGGCATCAAGGGTGTGGGGTGCTATGGGTATGCACTCTATATGCTCAATGGGTGAGATACAAACATGATATGCATAGGGAGGGGAGGCTCGATGGTGTCACAACCCCCTAAATGCCTGGAGTGGGTGTAGGATATAATGCATCGGTGGGTAAGGCATCATGGCGATCCTCAAAATGCTCCGGGCGTCCAAATCGATAGGGGTGCGCTGCTGACGTCTCTGTATCTCCATGTCATGGCGTGCGTGAATCGCCTGAATCTCTCTCTGATGTGGACGAGCTCTCCGGACAAGGGGTCTCGGTCGTCGACGCTGTCGTCTAAGCTCCTCTGCTCTGTGTAATGTGACACCCCGCATCGAGCTGGGCCCTCGAGTGTATGTGGGTCTGAAAAAATCTGTAATATGAGTCTGAGGGGGGGGCCAAGTGTATCTCCATCTGCTGCTGGAGGAGTGATGCGCGGTGGTGCTGGAGCTCTACTAGGAAACGACCTAGAGGGCGCTGGTCCTCTATCCCCAATAAAGCCCTGATCTCTCTAGGCCCCCTGAAGAGCTGTGGGTAGCGGTCTCTGATGTCCTCATATGCCTGGCATCTACATGTGTAGTGCTCCTCGTCCTCCACCTCCTCTCTACATATCCTGCATAATCGCTCATCCCTGGGGGTATGTGTGGCTCGCCCAATCTCAATCTCGAGCTGGTGTGATGATACTCTGAGCTGCCCAATGGCCACTCTCTCAGCTGGTGCCATATATGTATCCATGTATCGTGGTCTCTGAATGAAACCATCCGCTGTCACAGTTAGGAAGTGCTCTCTGTAGTGTTGCCTCTTTGTGGGAAGAGGCTCCCGTGGTGCTATCCATGTCTCCCTGACGTGTATCTGTAGTAGGTCCTGACGGATGATCCTATTCCTCTTCGAACGAGAGAGGGTAATGTGGGGGGAAGAGAGGTCATACTGAAAAGGGGGGAGATCCGTAATGCTCATGCCATGGTCTGCTAACCATCGGTAAGTCTGTGCATACCATACTCTCTCATGCCCTGTCTCTGCCAAATGTCTAGAGCTCTCAAATGCAAGCCTGGTGAGTCGGCTAGTGGGGAGCTCTCTGACTCTCAGAATAAAGGTCACCAACTGGAAGAGGGCCTCCACTAGCATCGGTGGTGTGCCAAGCTGAGAGAGCGAGAGAGAGAGAGAGAGAGCGAGAGAGTGAGAGAGAGAGAGAGAGAGAGAGAGAGAGAGAGAGAGAGAGAGAGAGAGAGAGAGAGAGAGAGAGAGAGAGAGAGAGAGAGAGAGAGAGAGAGAGAGAGAGAGAGAGAGAGAGAGAGAGAGAGAGAGAGAGAGAGAGAGAGAGAGAGAGAGAGAGAGAGAGAGAGAGAGAGAGAGAGAGAGAGAGAGAGAGAGAGAGAGAGAGAGAAAGAAAGTCATATTAACGTCCTCTGGAGGCCAAACTTGGCCTATGAGACAAAAACCATGTACAAGTGTAGTAACCCTGTGTAGAAGATAAAATGAAATAAAAAGTATATCGCTCCACAAAGCTATATAGGGCTGGAAAAGGCTGGGGAGACGTGGCTCTGACTCTGCAGATAGTGGCCACCTAATACATGTGGGGATCCAAAATGTGAGTAAAACGCCCTAGCTACTGGTGATGGGTGGAGGTGGGTGTAGTATGTGGTACATCGGTGGTGGTCTGAGTGCCTCTTGAAGGAAGACAACCCAGGGGGTGGTGGTACGCCTATGCTCCATCATGTGGTCGTAGGCAATCCTGATGCGTGAGATATCCTCCTGATATAGTCGTGGTCGACGATATCCGCCCATGCGTGGTCGGCGCCGTGCTCTCTGTGCTGCTGCCTTGTGTAGCGTGAGCCCTATAGATGGACCTCTCTGATGTAGCTCAACTCGCTGAAAGAACTGCGTAATGGTCTGCTGGGTACTCACCCGTGGCTGATGTATGGGCTGTAGTGACCGCTCTCGCCTCTCGTATGCTGCTGTGAGAAAGCGTCCCAAGCGTCTCTGGTCTCCCATAGTCATGCACAGCTGGAATGACTCCTCGATCTGGAACTGTGCTCGTAGGTCTAAGTATGCTGGACATCTGATAACAAAATGCTCCTCACTCTCTACCTCTGACTGGCATACTGGGCACCACCTCTCCTCACGGGGGACTCCCCTGGACCGACCCCTCTCAATCTCGAGCTGATGTGATGAAACCCGGAGCTGCCCAATGACGACTCGTAGGTGGTGGGGAAGGTAGGTCTGCATGTATCTCGGGATCTCGATGAAGCCCGTGCCCGATATATGTAGAAAATGCTCGCGGTAGTAGAGCATTTTCGGTGGCAATGTACCCCTAGGGCTCACCCATGTCCTCTGTATGTATGTATGCCAAATCTCCTGACGAATGATCCTATTCCTCTCTTGATGAGAGAGCGAGTAGGTGGGTGCATGAGAGTCGTACTGTAGTGGTGGTAGCCTGTCTATGTCAAAGCCATGGTGGGCAAGCCAGTCTCGTGTCTGTGCATACCATGAGGAGGTGTCGCCTGCTAATGCCATATCACGTGATGCCTCGAAAGCACGATAAGCAATGCGCTTTGTATCCATGCTCCGAAGTCTGTGTAATAGGCATACTCTCTGGAATAGTGCCTCAACTAGCATCGGTGGTGCAGCGAGCTCTGCTCTAATGATATCATGTGGTACTGAAGGCTTGCTTCGGATAAGTCTGGCAATCATGAGGATCTGTGGCCTCTCTAATGCTGTCCATACTGATGTATCTAATCCTGGTCCCCATATGGCTGCCCCATACATGAGCGTTGGCGTAACCAAAGTGTCAAAGAGCCACCGCTTTGTGCGGGGCTCCTGAAAATATGCCTGGTGGCACTATCTCTCCATCAAAGCTAGTGCTGCGTACCCACGTGTGATGCGGTCCCGGGCTGCCTGAGCCATAGAGAAGACCCCTGATGCTGCTGTAAATGTCACCCCCAAGTAAACATATGATCCGACCACCTCGATCGGTCCCATGCTGCTGTGAACAAACTATGTCTGCGTACCTGTGCTGATGTATGAAAGATCAAGACCTTGGTTTTACCAAGGTTCACAGATAACCCTCTGTGTCTGCAAAAGTCATCCAGGCCGTGTAGATGATGCTGTAGACCTTCTGCAGACTCTGAAACCAATACAATATCATCAGCGTATTAAAGAATATGGACAGTGGACCCATGTACCTCAATGCCATCTCCCCCCTGCTGCTGTATGAAGTCCACTATCTCATCAATGTAGAGACCAAAGAGGGTGGGTGAGAGAGGGCATCCTTGCTTCACCCCGATAGTGCTAGCAAGTGGATCAGATAAGCCCCATGGACATCTGACTCTACCAGATACTCTCTCGTATAAGGCGTAGATCCCCCATAGGAGCTCCGATGTCAAGTAGTCGTCTGAAGAGTCGATCCCTGGGAACAGTGTCAAATGCTTTGCGGAAGTCCACAAAGCAACAATATAATCTCCTCTTCCTCACCCTGGCCTGGTCGATCAGGCATCTCAGAGTGAAGATGTGGTCAATGGTAGAGTAATCTCGTCTGAAACCTGCCTGTCCTAGAGCCCTGATGCCCTTCCTCTCAGTGAGAGTACTCAACTCTGTCTCTAGTACCGCCCCATATAACTTGGCCAATATAGGGCCAATCATGATCGTCCGGTATGTAGCTGGATCCATAGTATCACCTGACTTATGAATGGGCACTATGGTGTGCTCAATCCATGAGTCTGGGAACCCTTCAACCAATGCACGGTTGAAGAGATGGGCAATGAGCGGTGCGAGAGTCGTGCCTCCATAGATGAGGTGCTCTGCCTGTAAACCGAAATGATCATGGGCCCTGCCATGCTGCAGCCGGGCAATAGCGCGTCCCACCATAGTGGGTGTGAAGAAGTCAGAGGTAGTAGGACGTGGGCTCTGCAGTCTGGGAATGGGAGGCTGGTCTGGGATCTCGTATAGGCTCCGTGCATAGCTATGCCAAGTGCTCGGGTCTCGGATAGGTGTCTGCTGTCTCCTCTCTCTCAAATGTCGCCATGCCACTACACTGTCTCGACTCATAAGCAAATGGTAAATATCCCAATACTGTCTCTCCTCCCAATCTCGCCGTTTGCGGCGAGTAAGGCTCTGCATGCGACGCTGTGCCTGTGTGTGTGTAATATCTCCTCTATGCTCTAAAATCCGTAGGTGCTTCCGCAGCTCACGACAGTCTGCATCATACCAACGGTTCTGGGGCATGGATCCTGTGCGTGGAGGGTGCATATGTGTGCGGTGTGGGAAGCTGCGGAGAGCTGAGTCCTGTAGGATGGAGGTGATATGTGATGTAAGTGTGTCCAAAGGTGAGAATGGATCGAGGGAGAGTAGGCGGGTGTGTAAATGATGTGCATAAACGTGTGAGAGCTCGTGTGTGAAGTGTATCGTGGTATGTATCTCAGTGGGTGAGGGAGGGTCTAATGGAATCGGAGATGAGAGTGTGAATGTAATAAATGTGTGGTCAACACCGAGTGGGCGTCGTCCAATACTAAGTGAAGGGATGAGTGAAGCTCCAGAGGTAGTACCCAAAATGTAGTCGACTGTGCTCTCACCTCCCCCGTGAGGGAAGCAAGTAAATCCGCCTGAACCTGGCCACCGATTCATCCCGTTATATATGACGAGATGATGTCGACTTCGAGCTCGAGTAGATGTCTGCCATAGCCGGTGGTGTCCTGACCTGTATCTGCCGATACTCTACTGGTGCTAATCTCAACCGGGTCTCTGGCCCTCATGAGATGCGGGTGATCCATGTCATATGCCTCGCACTGATGCGACTGAGTGCGGCCATTGAAGTCCCCCATAAGGAAGACTTCACCAAGTGTGCTGTAATGTAGTATCACATCTGAAAGCGCTGTGTATGGTGAGTCTCTATCTCGGATCGGTCCCCCCAGATCCTTTCCTGCGTATCGAGATCCGCCTGGTGGGAAGTAGCATATAGCAATGTAAATCGAGCTCCCCTGTGCTATCTCTATGCGAACCCACATGTATCGTGCCTCCTCATCTCTACCTATAATATGGATCCGGCTCTGTATCTCCTGTCGAAATACGATGGCCACTCCTCCCGATCCTCGCGCTGTACTCTGTCTCGTCGTAGTCCTGAATGCAGATTCCCAATGAAAACCTGCAATGCGTGGTAGACCTCTCTCTGGGCTCTCGTGTGTCTTTGTGATGCACACAAAGTCATGTGATGCGAGGATCTCCTCGACTCTGTCTGGTCGCGTCCAGAGTGCCCCGTTGCAGTTCCACACTTCTCCTCTGAGTGGTGTCTCCTGGTGTAGTGATGTCTCATAGGCCGCATGGCCCTATTTGATAGGGCGTCCATCTATGAAGACCTTACCATCACGGTAAAAGGCCTTCCTCCCCTCTCGACGTGCCTGGAGTATTTGTGGCATGCAAGCGCGTCGGTGTGCCACCTGCATACGCGTGAGGTCCTCGTCCATGTAGAGGGTGCCGCCGGGTAGTCCACGTAGTACCGATCGACGTCTAAAAAAGACGGTCCGTGCCTCCTCCGAACTCATCTTGAGGATGAGTGCTCGCAAACGTGATGTATCCCTCCCAACCCTCCATGCGTCTGTGTAAGGCATGCTCTCGTATCCAAGTCGATGGCAAATGTCAGTGGCGTCTGCCTCCGGTGATACCCCTTCGGGTAGGCCTGTAATCCGAATGTGAAGTCTTCGAGTGTGTCGAAGCCTCTCCTCCTCAAGTGTATCCTGGACTCGTGTGAGCTCTTCTTTCTGCACGTCTTCCCTAACTTCCTTCTTAACCCTTTTGTGTACTACTTCCACCCATGACTCTCGAGTAGATTCTACCTCCGTTTTGATTTCCTTCTTTATTTCTTCCTTGAGTATCTCCACGTTGGAGATCTCCCCCTCTTCTTTCATGTGCTCATAAGCTGTCCTCCAATGGTCTCTTTCTTCTGTGAGAGTCTTCACTTGTTCTTCCAGTCCTTTGACTTTATTCATTACTTGTTCTTCGAGTCCTTTGAACTTTTCCATCATTTTTCGTATCTCCATATTGAGGTTGCGGTCTGCTTCCTTTTTGGCCTCTTTGAGAGCTTTAGCGATAAGGTCGTCCACTTCCTTCCGGTCCATGGGAGCCATTTCAAGGTTTAGGTTTAGGTTTCTGATGTTTTAGGGTTAGAGTCGCATGTGAGGGTGTGAGGCATGGCATACGTTAGGGTTGAGGGGGGTGTCGGTTATGTTAGGTTTAGTTCGAATTAGGGGTTTCGGGCCATGGTAGATCGGTGTTGGGCGATGGGCAGAGACTCAGTGGGGGTGTCGAGAGGCAATGGAGAGGTTCTGGGGGTCGAGCGGGTAGTGGGGAGGCAGCGTGGATCTAGGGCAGAGTTGTGCAAAAGGGACCGAAAGCGGGCAGCAGAACCCTAAGGCGGCAGCAGGAACCCTAAGCGGACCTATAGCAGAATGGGGAGTTCGGGCAAGGGGAATCCTGAGCGCGCAAAAGCTGCTCGAGAAGAGGTCGCGAGCTCGACAGCAGAAACCCTAATGCAGTCAACAGCAGATGACGAGCTCGGGCAGCTGACGAGCTGACGCAAGAAGAGATGGC
>CM035433.1:59138328-59170720 GCA_020310875.1 Ceratopteris richardii | reverse complement strand
GAGAGAGAGAGTGAGTGAGAGTGATAGTGAGAGTGAGAGTGAGAGTGAGAGTGAGAGTGAGAGTGAGAGTGAGAGAGTGAGAGAGTGAGAGTGAGAGTTGTCAGTCACAAGTCCCAGGATTCAGTTTCTGATTATGTTTAGTGTATTTACATGACACAACAGAAGTAGGTTGAGAAACCTTTCTTAAGGTAAATGCAAATATGTGGATCCTAGTGTATTCTTACAAGTTTGAGAAGACTTATTTGAGGAGATAGCAGATTCAGAGTCAATTCATGCCACATATATTGTCAAGCACTGATTGCTTGATGTTTGCGAACACTATTGGATATCTAGTTTGCATATTTTCTCATGTATTATGGTTCATATTCAGCAAATTCAGATTTTTGAAGTTTGAAGAAGTTCAAATTCAGTTTTGAAGAAAACTTTTTGAAGATAAAGTTTGAAGGTCAATCTTGAAGGACAAGTTTGAAGCTTATGTTAGTTTGCAGAAGAATGAAGTTGCATATCCAGTTCGGTTTGTACCAATATGACATTGAAGGGGGGATTGTTGGAAAACAATGTCACATTAGTCCAAATTCCTATTAGGGCAGAAACTCTAAGTTTGGTACTTAGTCATTTTTGGCACAAAATTTGGGTAAAATTTTTATGATCCCATCTTGTAGAGCTTGATGAGAGCTTTCTAATGGTATAGGACATTCAAACATCAAAGATCAGATTTGGGAGAAAAACCTAACCCTAATTTTCTGCTGATTTAGGGTTTTTACCTCATTTAAGAGCTCTCAGCCTATAGGTCATAAAAATATGTTCAAGTCATTCATCAGGCGGTCAAATTGTTGGAAAAGCTTGTCAAAAGACTATTTTTAGCGATAGCTAAAAAGCTACGCTAAATAAAACAAAAATTTGCGATGGATTTCGTTAAAAAATAGTGATCCAGTTTTTTAGCTAACGAATTAGCTTTTCAGGGAGATTTTATCGCTGGGATATATAAACAAGGCATAAGGTCACTTAAAGAGACACCCAATACCATCGTTGGGTTGATCTTGAAGGTGGTTGTGCTGATTCACACATGGGGCAGCCATGGTGCACATATGGGTAGCTATGGAGAAGCTTTTGAAGCACATAAGGAGCAGCTTTGGAGTTCTTCTTGGAGAAGAGTGTGCTCCACTCTTGCTTATGAAGAGGACTTACTTATTAGCAGATTGGTGGTGTGGATAATCTATCTACATGATGTATTTGAAGATTGTCTTCTACATGAAGATTATGGAGTATTTCAAAGACATTGGATGGAGCTTAACATAAGATTGTATCTTACGTTAACTATTCAGGTACATATTCTCTCTATGCACACAAGTACTACTTGGAGCTTATGGAAGCGGTGGCATCCATATCTGGAGGAGTCCTATTCGGCATACATGGAGGTAGTGGCATCCATAAAGGAGAATCAATACATGCATGCTACATGCATCAGATAAGATGTTAGAGAAGGTGTTTCCACATGAGTATGAGGATTTCTGTCAGCAACATGTAAGCATTCTATGCTAATTCTGTAAGTATGTGATATTTCACACACACATCTGATTTAGGGTCTTCCATAGCCTAAATTCAGATTAGGGTTTGCTGAGTATCAGTTTGAAACTGATCTTTCCTCTTTCAGTCACTCATATTCACTCTCCTACAACCTATCGGGTCCTACATCTCATACATATTCAGATTTCTGTTCCTACATCTGAATATTCTTGTAAATTTTGTAGAGACCCTCTTAGTTCACATAGAGGTTTTGACTCCCACATTGTAAATTGACATTTGTATATATGATGGTGTGAGTAAGCAATGGCTTACGTAACACTTTGAACATGTTGTCTAATCTCTCTCTATCTTTGTCTCATCATTGTATGATTAAGTAATGTATGTTCATGTCTGTCAATATTGGAAGATTCTGAAATCTGTGTTGTAGATCCTGAACCTGTGGAATTTGTGGGCCTACTTAATTTCCAACACATACACACCCTCTATGCACAAGATCCATGCCCCTGAACAATTGGTATGATGCAGATTGTCGAGAGCTAAGGAAGCATCTTAGGATATTAGAGCATAGAGGGGATATTACACACAGACAGACTGAGTGTCGTATGCAGAGCCTTACTCGTCACAAGCGGCGAGAATGGGAGGAGAGACAATATTGGGATATCTACCACTTCCTCATGAGTCAGGACAATGCAGTGGCATGGCGACGTCTCAAAGAGAGAGAAGACAACAGACACCCGTTCGAGACCCGAGTACTTGGCATAGCTATGCACAGAGCCTATACCAGATCCCCGACCAGCCCCCTATTCCAAGGCCACAGAGCTCACGCCGTACTACCTCTTATTTCTTCACACCCACTATGGTGAGCCGCACCATTGCTCATCTATGGCATGGCAGACCCATGACTAGTTCGGTTTACAGGCAGAACATCTCATATATGGATGCATGACTCTAGCACCGCTCATCGCCCATCTCTTCAACCGTGCATTGGTTGAAGGGTTCCCCGACTCATGGTCTGAGCACACCATTATGCCCATTCATGAGTCAAGCGATGTTATAGATCCAAGTTCCAACCACATATCGAACGATCATGATTGGCCCCTCATTGACCAAGTTATATGGAGTGGTACTAGAGACAGAGTTGAACACTCTCGTCAAGAGGAAGGGTATCAGGGCTCTTGGACAGGTAGGATTCAAACGAGATTACTCTACCATTGACCACATCTTCACTTTGAGATGCTTGATTGCCCAGGCAAGAGTGAGGAAGAGGAGATTTTATCGCTACTTTGTGGACTTCCGCAAAGCCTTCGACACAGCTCCCAGGGAGCGGCTCTTCAGATGTATACTCGTTATCGGGGCTCCAAAGGAGATGATATGGGGGACCTACGCTCTATATGAGAGAGTATCAGGTAGAGTGAGATGTCCGTGCAATCTATCAGATTCACTTGCTAGCACCATCGGGGTGAGGCAAGGGTGCCCTCTCTTGCCCACACTCTTTGGGTTATACATTGATGAGATAGTGGATTTCATACAGTAGCAGGGAGGAGATGGCATTGAGGTGTGAGGGACCACGATCCACATTCTTTTATATGGTGAGGATATTGTTTTGGTTTCAGGGTCCGCAGACGGTCCACAACATCACTTACATGGCCTAGACGATTTCTGCACACATAGAGGGCTATCAGTGAACCTTGGTAAAACCAAGGTTTTGATCTTTCATACATGAGTGCAAGCGCAAGTGAGGAGACATAGTTCTTTCACAGCAGTAGGCAGACCCATCGAGGTAGTCAGCTCATATGTATACCTAGGCGTGACATTTACAGAAGCCCTCGGGGCTTTCTCTGTGTCTCAAGCAGCCCGAGATCGCATCACACGAGGATATGTAGCATTAGCTTTGATGGAGAGACAATGCTGTCATGCCTACTTTCAAGAGCCCCCCACAAAGGGGTGGCTCTTCGACACTCTCGTTACCCCATCACTCATGTTTGGAGCAGCCATATGGGGGCTAGGGTTATTAACATCAGCATGGACAGTGGTGGAGAGGCCGTAGGTTCTCATGATTGCCAGACTCATCCGAAGCAAACCCTCGGTACCCCACAATATCATACGGCCAGAGCTTGCTGCACCATCGATGCTAGTAGAGGCACTCTTCTGGACAATATGCTTATTACATAGGATCCAGGGCAAGATAGAGAGTGCATCACTTACAAAGCTTTCCAAACATCACGCAACATGGTGTTGGCAGGGGACACCTCCTCGTGGTATGCACAGACACGAGATTGGCTTGCCCACCATGGACTTGACATAAACAAACTACCACCAATACGATATGACTCCCATGCCCCTAGCTACTCACTCTCCCACAAGGAGAGGAATAGGATCACTCCCATGCCCCTAGCTACTCACTCTCCCACAAGGAGAGGAATAGGATCGTCTGTCAGGAGATATGGCATACATACATATAGAGGACATGGACCAGCCCGAGAGATCCATTGCCATCGAAAATGCTCTACTATCGTGAGCATTTCCTACGGAGCTCAGATCAAGGTTTCATTGAGACCCTACGTTACGTGCAGACATACCTACCACACCACCTCTGTGTCGTCATTGGGAAGCTTCGAGTTTCATCACATCAGCTCGAGATCGAGAGAGGTCACGCAAGAGGAGTCCCCTGAGAGGAGAGGTGGTGCCCAATACGCCATACAGAGATAGAGAGTGAGGAGCACATGATTACGAGATGCCCATCTTACTTAGACCTACGAGCACAGTTCGAGATTGAGGAGTCACTCTAGTTGTGCATGACCACGGGTGATCAGCGGGGGATGGGTCACTTCATCACGGAAGCATATGAGAGACATGGAGCATATGAGAGGCGTGAGAAGATGCTACAACGCACACATTAGGCACAAACGGCACCCATCATACTATTACTCAGTTCTTTCGGTGACTTGATTCACATTAGACACACCAGCCTTCCAAAGGCATAGGATTCATGCTCGAGCAGGCAGCGACAGAAAGAGGGCGACACAGACCTAGTACGGTTGGGTACCGACAACCAAGACTGCATCAGGAGGACATCTTCCGCATGATGATAGCCCACGACCACATGATGGAGTAGAGGCGCACCACCACGACTTGGGTCGCCCTCCTGCAAGAGGTACCGAGTCCATTGCCGATGTACCACATACTCCACCCTCTTCCACCCATTTGTACGGATTAGGGTATACACATTCACCCCCCACATAGGTCCCCATGTATTAGATAGCCATTATTTGTAGAGTCAGAGCCACGTCCTCCCCCCCCCCCCCCCCCCCCCCCCCCCCCCTAACGCACCACTACTTTATCTCCACTACTACACCATTGCTAGGTACACCATCATCTTGTTGTAAGGTACACCATCATCTTGTTGTTTTCAGCCTACATAGCTTTTTTTTGTAGTGAGTATTTTTCTTTTCATTGTTACACAGAGATGACCACAGTTTGTACATGTTTTTGTGTCATAGGCCAAGTTCGACCTTTTGGTAGACGTTAATATGACTTTCTTTCTTTCTTTCTTTCTTTCTCTCTCTCTCTCACTCGTGTTTTTCTCTCTTCTCTCTCTCTCTGATCTTGAAGAGAGGATATTTTTTGATTTCAAGCTTTTATTTTATCTCTGGTGCTATGGTTGTATTTCAAGTATGCATAGTAAGACCACTTAGCACCTTTATTTAATTTTAGCAGTGAATGATGGTTGGATATCAATATTTAGCTGTGCACCCAGAGAGGCATACTGAACACACTGTTAACATAGCTTTCATATGTAGCAATTTATATGCCTGTTTTCTGATGATGTTGTTTGTGTCAAAATGACAGGAGGAAAAGGACTTACTTGAAGATCATTGTTGTCCAGTCCATCGCAAGCCGTGTGAGTTTAGAAAGGAAGATAATTTCTTTTTTGCACTCTCAAAATACCAGAAGGAACTTGAAGCTCTACTCTCTTCAGATTTGGAGTTTGTGCAACCAAGTTTTCGGATGAATGAGGTTGTTATGCACCTTTGTTGGATGTGATTATTTGAAATTGATTCCATCAACCACCTGATTGGCACCAGTATAGAGGGCCTGATAACAGAAGCAGAGAATGAGCCATTGCTTGTCATCATGCCAGAAGCATTTTCTTTTATATTAATGTTTTATGTAAGGAATGAATTCTTCAATAATTTGTCCTTCCTTGTTCCTGCACAGGTTATTGGATGGGTCAAGGATGGTTTACGCGATTTCTCTATTTCTCGTGCAGCTGTGGAATGGGGCATTCCTGTTCCTACTGATTCTAAACAAACTATATACGTATGGTTTGATGCTCTATTAGGGTAACTTAATAAACGAATCACCAACTCTCTTTGTTCATTCTATAGTTGAGGTAGGTGTGTGTAAATGTTCCCCTGCATTTTCAGATGTTGTTGCTGTTGATCTCAATGATCTAATCATGTGTGTTTCTATGCTCTTTTGAGTGAATAAAGAAAGTGAATTGCTAGGCATTTTGCTTGGCTGCAAGCCAGTAAAGACTTTTTTCTGTGTGTGTGTGTGTGTGTGTTTGTGTGAGAGAGAGCGACCATTGGGGTTCACAAACCAAGAGACAGAAAACGTTTTGGTTGTCTATTTTAGGTATATTTCAGCCTTACTTCCTGAGGATGTCGAGCCTACTTTGGACAATGCTTTCAGTGCTGGCTGGCCTGCATCTGTACACATAATAGGAAAGGTAGCTTCTAAACGAGCATTTTACAGTCAAAGACAACTCTTCCTTCGAGAAACATTAACTTTTGGAGCTCTTTGTTATCAGGACATTTTAAGGTTCCATGCAGTTTATTGGCCTGGAATGCTTTTGTCAGCAGGGCTTCCACTTCCAAAAATGGTGTTTGGGCATGGATTCTTAACTAAGGCAAGCTAAACTCCTATGGAGTTCCCTTGTATGAAAAGTGATTAATGCAAATTGAGTTTCCTTGTCTCTACTATAATAATTTCTGGAAAGTCATTTTTATTGTTTAATCATTTTCGAAGTCAGTGGATATGCATTCCTAAGCTTTATTTTCTTTTTCGGGGAGCAGCACTCTATGATTAATTACTTATTAGAAGCATTAGTTTTTTGGAGAGCAACAGATAAAATTTAGTTGCCATATACAGCAATACAAGAACCAGTTTGAACTTGCAGTTGTTAACTGATGTAATATAATATATGTGCTTCATAGTTAACAATCATATTTGAGATAAATCAATGAGCAAATATCTTTGTGATGTATTTCAGATGAACTTCTGTGCCCTCTGAATCTGAGGATTAGATGGTGCAGCACTTACACAATTGTGTGGCTAAAAACATGGCTGGACCTTATGAACATTTTGTCTGCCCCTTTAATCTGCAGATTGGATATTGCAATATAGTGTGCTTAAAATTTCTGAAAAGATAGCAAGATAAAATTTCAGGTTTCTGCATGATGCATGTGTCAAGGGCAAGTAGAGAGGAAATCATGTGTTATGAGCATAAAAATGAAGTACAAGATGCTTGAATGTTGCAACACATTAATATATAAACATGTGCGTGTAGATAATAGATACAAAGAGTCATATAAACAAAATGGTGTGCAATTTTGCAAACCAGTTGAGATATAAGCTAGTTAAAGAATTCATATTTTCTGTTTCTGAAAAGGTTTCTTGTCTGTGAACATGTTGGGCATGTTCTCAGATTTTAGATTTATGCATGATCATGGGAACATGTGGCATATTAACATGGCTGTCAGAAATCTTCAGTGCAGTTCAGCTGGAAACTCTGTCCTTCTTGGTGTAAAGATATAGCGTGCCTGAATTCTATCAAACTCATGGGAAAGCATGTAGGCATCAAACTTTTTGTACTATTATCTTGGGGCTTGTATCAGTCTATAGAGACTTCTTTTGAGCTTGCAAGCAAGATATATTCCTTGAGAGGAATCGCAATTCCACCTGACTGTTTATGTACATCTCTTTATCGATGTCACCATGCAAGAAATAAGTCTTTACATCCATCTGATAAATATCTAAGTCAAGGGTGGTAGTGCCAGCAAGCAATGTGCATAATGTGTTCATTTTGTCTTATTGAAGACAACATCTCCTAAAAGTTGATGCTTTTTGCTTTTGCACATCCTTTTGCAACCAGCCTTGCTTTCCACTTGGGTTTCACATTTACATTTGCTTCTATGGTTTTGTAAACCCCATGTGGGGAATCACGTTGCTTCTCTTTAGCAATTCTGCCAAGTCCCAACTTCCAAGTATCATTGGCATGAGATGCCTTGATTTCTCTTCTTGCATAGCGAGCTCCCACTATTTGGCTCACATGGCCTTGTCTTTTTAATCGATCACAAAAAAAAAGGAAAAGTCAAGAGTTTGTGTCATAGTGGAAAGCAACGTTTTCGCAACGGCAACGGCAACGGGTTAGCAACGGGTTAGCAACGAGGGCAACGTCTGGACCTAGGAGTTGCGATAAAGTTATTTATTTTTCAAAATTTTTATATTTTTTTTTCACATATTTTGGGTCCTATGATATGTAATAAGGTGGGATATGACTATATATACCATAAAATACTTATTACAATATAAGATATATCATAAATAATAGAGATTATCAATCTAACTTGAAAGTTGGAACTTGGTCGTGACTCGTGATTATATCATAACCCTCCACACAGCCTTAAGATTATATCAAATACAATTATCTCAAATACATCATCATTATATCAAAATTCAAATACAATCATAACATCAATAATCATAACATCATCATCTAAATTCTAGATTCTAATTTCTAACAACATAATGATCATAACACTTAACTTTCAAGTTTCTAGTTTCTAAATAGTAAGTTCTAATTTCTAACTTTTAACAAATTACAATAAACATCATGATTTATAATATAAATGATAACACCTGGCATCATAGTACATACATGTCACATGATCATATCATTGTTCATAACTTCATACATCAAAATAAAACAATAGAGATCACTATGATAAATGATAAATCATAAATCATATGAATCATGACGCATGGCATAAATCATAAGTGGCAAATGATAAATATAAAGTCACGACTCACAAGTGAGTCATGATAAGTGTCCACTCAGCACTGTCATCACAATAGTAAATACATATCATGAAATACCAAATGTCAAACATGAAATGTCAAAGCCTCAAATGTCAATAACCAAACTCTGTCACTCTGACATGGTGTCAGATGACAAATCATCACTCTCATCATCATCATCATCATCATCATCATCCCCCCTAGTAGTAGTGGTATGTGGTCGGCTACTAGTGGATGCATCACCACTACCACTAGGTCCTCTGCGGCTCTGAGATGATCTAGTATCATGCTGAGGTAAGGTCAACTCATGGTACAGCATAGTATATAAGTCCAGATCCTCTGGAGGAATATCTGGAACATCTCTGACTTTCTCTATATCTACTGTGTCCACGTTGACCTCCCTCACATCTCCTGTATGTCCGCCGCTCTCCAAGAGACGCAAGTTGCAGTGGCAATAAACTAGCCGCTCCAACTGCGCTGTAGATAATCTGTTCCTCTTCTTTGTATGGAAGAGGGCCCATGTGCTCCAATTCCTTTCACAAGGACTTACGCTGCAGTCCTGTGGAAGGATACGAATAGCTAACTCTCTCAGCATTACAACATAATTCAAAAAATAATTAGTACATAAATCATAATACATATTTATCACATGTCACACAGTACACTAAAGACTTTTGACTTAGTACTTACCAACTGAGGAGCACTAGCACCATACATCTCCCACCATGATACTGGCCGCAACTGAGCAGATCTCAAACAAGCCGTATCCTTTCCAAAATGGCCACCACCATTTTGGAATACCAAGAGCTGTCTCTCCAACTGAAGTCGCAACTCTACATGAGCTGGATAAAGCCTATATACATATGTGTTCCATGCACTCAAGAGCTCCTCATCCACGATGGCCTGCTGAGATCTCCATAAGGGATGCAATAAGTGTGCCATCCCATGGATCGGGTGATGAAACCAATCCCATCGATCCCTCCACACAGCCTTAAGCTGCTCAATCCTATAAACAAAGAAATTATAAATTTTAGAGACTAATTTTTAAGATAATAAGAATTTTAAGTGTCAAAAATTCAAAGTAATAAGTAATAACTTAATAAATACCTTTCCAATGTCAAATGTGGGCAACGTGAAAGGGACTCGCCAACTCGATCCATGAACTCATAGACGAGTCCCAATGTACTCCCCTCCATATCAACGATGCGAAGGACAGAATATAATGGATGTATGGCACGCACAAGTGCCTCTACATCCCTCCAAAATGAATCCGACAAGCATGTAATCCGTACAAAATCTGCTCTCGGGGTAGTGTGTCCATCCCAGGAAGTCCACTCTGTAGACACAACTTTCTGCATCAAAGCCTGCCGCACCCGAAGTAGTCTCTCCATCACTATGCACATGTAAGCAAATCTGGTCTTCGCAGGCTTTAGGATATCCAACTCACTGTATGATCTGAAAATAGCTAATAGTTTTGGTCTCTTTGTGAACAAAGAGACCACCTTATGGCAGGTGGAAAAAATAGAATGAATCCAAGGGATCTTTCCAAGATCCTCTATCAAAAGATCAATGCTATGTGCGGCACATGGGGTCCACACAATGGAGGGAAACTCTGCCTCTAACAATCTACCCATGGCCACACAATTACTTCCATTGTCGGTAATGACTTGCACAACATTCTTTTGACCGACATCCATAATAGCCTGGCGGATATGACCATATATAAACTGACCTGTGACACAAAAATTACACCAAATCAGCCATGTACATAGTACATAGTACATACTACATACATAATACATATATATAGCATATGCAAAATTCAAATGCGTATCTTAAAATTAAAACTTGAAATTTCACCTATACATACCTGTCACTGTAAGTCCAGCCTCTGATGCATCGATGGCGTGAAGGAACATAGTGCCTTTGCAACAATGCACTAGTATGTTATATACATTCCTTTTCCTGATGTCTGTCCATCCATCGCACATAATAGTGCATCCATACTTCTCCCATGTGCCCATCATCGGCTCTAACTGCTTCTCCACTATATCTTTTGTTTTGCGTAGCTCACTAGTCCTCAACTCCTCATATGAAGGACCGCTCCATCGATATCCTAATGTGCTCACTAACTCCATGGCTTCCTTCCATGCGGGTGTGCGTGCAACATTAAAAGAGAGGCCACACTGTATGAAAAGCTTCATTATACCTTGTTTGGCCTCAAGCTCCCTCTGCCTCTGAAAACCCGCACGTACGGATGCCGAAGAAAGTGATCCTCTAGGTGCCTTCACCGGTGGCTGAGTGTCACCCTCAAGATCGACGGTATCATGTCCATGCTCATCATTCCCTCCACTAGAGGATCCCATATGAGTCTGATGTGCTGGAGCATCGTGTGGAGGAGGATCACTGGAGCTAATAGAGGTGGAGGTGGGCCGAGAGCTCTGTGGATACTTTCTAGCTTCCCTTTGAGCTACCCACTCAAGGAGCTCATCCTTGATATCAGAGCTGGCATAGGCTGCTTGCATGCTGAAATGCCCAAGCCACTAAATTTGGCAAGGTGGGCTTTGATACGATCTGCCCCACCACCCCCTTTGTAACCACATAGGTTACATGTCCATCTCTCACTCCCACCCGATCCAAACTTCCCTTGGCTAGTCACGTACTTCCAACAATTTTGCTTTGGTTTAGGCATGGTGAGTCTCTCTCTCTCTCTCTCAATCTCTCTCTCAGATCTCTCTCTCTCTCTCTCTCTCTCTCTCTCTCGGCTAACTCTTCAGGGCTCCCAGGTCTGTGCTCGCTGCAGGCTAGAACGCATCTAAAATGCCCTCTCCCGCGAGCCCGTTTCGGGCTCAAAGGAGGGGGCAAAAATTTTTGTCTGCAACGCAACGCGTTGCGTACGTCGCAACGCAACGCAACGCCGTTGCGTTGCGAACGTTGCAGATGCTACGCAACGCGTTGCGTTGCAACTATGGTTTGTGTCAAAGTCACCAGGGGATGGGGACGCTGATGTTTTTCAATATAATCAGATGAAAGACATGTACAAATAGTTTCTCAATATATGAAATGACCAATAAGAAGAAAAACATAGAAAAAAGGTGTTTTTTAAGTATAAATAATGAACATATAGGAAGCACATTGAGTCATTGACAGTTGAACATTCAGAGTTACTCCAAGAGTGGCAACTTACAAGTGATAAGTCTCATGTATTCCATCATGTCAAAAATAGATTCTACATCATCATCATATCAAAAAGATGTTACATCATGAGATAAAAAGATCTTACATCATACGACGATGGACAAAAAGACTACATTTTATGGGAACGTAAATGACAAATATAAAAGACCTCAACATAAATGTAATGATCATGGAGAATCCAAGTGGGGTTACTGACTCATTTTCTTGCAACACAATCAGTGATTGCTGTATCTTCATGTTCTTCATCTACCACTTGGTCATATCTCTGCTTTACCTCCCATTCTCTGAAAAGATCTCCCTCCATGCATTGCGTCCGTCGAAGCATCTTCAAATTTGCACTGACAAACACAAGATCACTAACATGCTACAAACCAAGCCTGCCCCTCATCATAGAGGTTGTGTGTCCATACACACTCCATAGTTGCTCAAGGCAACTCGTGGTGGAAGGCTAGCTAAGTATCGGAATGGCCAATTGTTAAAGCTTTGGACCATCAAAACCAAAATCCTCCCACCATAGGGAAGCACCAACACGTAACCTATCCTCTTGGGTATTTGCACATGCATATGGAGCATCTTTCCCTGTTCTATATTTGGATAGTTGATCTCTGATAAGTCGTCTAGCTGCACTATCTGGGACATATCTCTAATATGATCCTCCATCCATTAGCCACCTCTGGATCTGCATATTGCTTTCTATCTTGGAATTCTGGATCCAACATGTATGATGTTGCATGAAGTGGAGAGTAGTATGTATCCCATCTACGAATATAAATAGCTGAAATTTCTTTATATCTATCATTGTCTTTCATCAATGTTTTTAGTGCTTCAATTGTGCGATCCATAGCTCCATACATTTTACCACTGCATGTCTCCATACATTTTACCACTGCATGGCTCCATGGAATCCACAATTTTCAATAAGTGCACAAGTGGATGAACAATATCCACGATGTGGGAAATGTTATCCCACCATGTTGCATCATGCTAATCTTGTAAATTGCCTTCCTCTTGAAGTAGAAGCCTAAGGCATCCTCATAAATTCATCACTCAATAAAAGGCCTCTCAAGATACCACTACAACCACTACATTTCACTACTTGGTGTAACATGGTAAAGTTATATGCAAACCTTGTATTTGAGTACTTGAGCAAAGCAAGAGTAGATCTCTTGTTAAAATTATTCTTCGCACGAGTATGATTGTTGATGAAGCTAACCAATGAATTTGTCTCATTGATTATAAGCAAAAACCAATCCAAATTCCCAATGTTTTTGAGAATATTATTTAAATGGTGAGCCATACAAAAGCAAACAATGATGTGAGGGTACAAATTTTCAATAATTGCACCTGAAACTCTATTTGCAGGCTTTCCCATATGCTACAATGCAAACCACATTTGATTGCCCCACAATCTCTATGGCACTTGGCCACTTTGCAGCAAGTACAAAAGCCGACTTTTCTTTGTCGAATGCATCATGTGATCAGATAAATCATAAAGTACATCTCCCCATGAGAATAAGCCACCACTTCATGAATAGAGAGTTGTTGGACATCACTCCACCCCATCCACAAGCAATGATACTCCATTTCTTTTCCATGATTTTTTTAATGGTCTCGTATGCGGCTTCAATAAGCTTCTTCTCTTTCTCCAATAAAGTGGTGTGCAAGCTCTCGGAAGATGGAGGCACATAGTGTGCTCCATATTCACCAATCTTCTTTACCATATCTTTGAAATATGGTGATCTATGGAAAAAGTTAAACAAATTGAAGTTTGAACAATAAATCACCAAATATTGAAATAGAATGAAGATTCACTTCTTGCCGAGTTGCATTGAAAGCTATGTGGTTATGGTAAAAAAAAACGTGCCACTTCATTGTCCATCTCCTCCTTTAATATGGGATTCCAATTCTCATGGAGTGTTTGTTGCTGTGATTGACGTACATAGGGCATTCCCGATGGTGTGGAAGAACTAGGAGTAGCATGAGGAGTGGAAGTAAGAGTAGGAGTAGGAGAACAAACGAGAGGAGATGAAGATGATGCTCTTGAAGAGGATGGCATAGAAGACCTCACAAACGATGCCGGGTTGATAAAAGCTTGTGAAGCACGATGAGCATGAGCTTGAGCATCACTAATAGCAAGTTTGTTTAGTAATTCTTGCTTCTTTTCTGAAGTGATTGCGGAGCAAAATCTTACTTCATGTCCATGCTCATGAAGTAAGTGTGCACGCACCTTATTTGCTCCACCTGTTATTTTGTAGCCTAGCTTGCAACTCCATGGTCTTGCACCACCTCCTTCTCCGGCTGATATGGGAGATTCCATCTCTTCCCACCATGTCCATTTGTTTGTAGCATGCCTCCCTTTGGTGTTTGACCCACTTGTTTGTGATGAAGAAGTCATAGGAGCAGAGAATACTATGAGGAGAGGAGCAAGAAAGAGAAGCGTGAAGAGAGGGTTGAGAAGATATAGCTCAATCCTTGAGTATGCAAGGGTGAAGATAACTAGAGCCTTCACACACACAAGATACTTGCAATGAAGGCTATAAGTGAGTTTGTGGCTTGAAGAGCTGAAATGGAGGGCTATTTATGCGTGCGAATGGAGCCAAACAACCCTCTTGAGGTCCTAAAAAAAGGCGCCAAGTTTGAACTTAAAAAATTGAAAATCAAAATTGATTTTCAAATTCAAAGAACCCCCTCCAAATTACCCGCCAAAACGGCCAACCGTCCCTGTTTCCATATGTCACTGGAAATCATTTGGGGGACAACAACTTCTGAAGGAAATTGTGACTGAGACGTTCCCTGTCCCTTACATGCGTCCCACCTCCTCCATGCTTGGGGACGGCGTCCCGAAGTCCCTAGGACCCGGGGATGCATCCCCATGTTACTTTGGTTTGTGTGTATGTGTGTGTATGTTTGTATGTATCATAGTTAGTAACGTATGATATGTATGATTAGTGGGGTACATATTAGTACAATACTATATACGTACCCTAAGATTTTGGGCTTCCCATACGGTATTTGTATGTTATAAGATACAAGTTTTGTTTTTGGCGAAAAATTATGTATTTCATCTTTAACATGATAAACATTATGTTTATGAGTAAAATGCATCAAAATAAAGGTTGAAAACGAGTTCATGCTTGTGGTGTGTGTGCGTTGTGGGGTGTGTGTGTGAGCATGTATTCATTCTGAGCTCTATACCCACTATTGGGCACTGAGGACGTTAGTGGGGATGTCATAGTATTGTGTCGATACTGTGCATAGTGGAGCTGATATGCTATGTAGTCTTGTGGTTGACTACCATGAGCTTGTAGTTGCACTTTCCTTTGAGGGTGAATTTGGGGTTTACCTGGATTCATTCTAGTATATATTTAATCATGTGGGATATTGCCGTCATATCGGGGAATAGGATGAATCATATATGATGTAAGTTGTACATCGTAACATCACTAAAAAACAAAAACCATGCTATCAAATTTCATTCATTACTTGTTAAATATAAATAAGCTTTAAAGACTAATCAAGAGTAAAGAATCATAAATAAAAATATCATATCATACATCATGATTCAAATTTCATACATCAATCATCAATGATCAATCATCATAATACATATATGATACCAAAATCCAACTTCAAGTGATATCAAACATGATCATCGTGATTCATGAATCATCACCAAGAATACATACATAAATGATAAATCATAAATAACAAAATGACAAGTCACAAATCCACTATAGTAAATACTAAAAGCCAATGAAAAACATCATCAATCATGTAGTATGTATATATCTGTCATCAATCATCATAATGTCAATAAAGTGACAAGTCCAAAACTCTAATCAAAATGTCATATGGATCATGATGAACAATGATCACTCATCATCTGCATCCTCCATCTCATCAATATCACTATCATCATAATCATCATCAAGAGAATGAGATGTTTTCATCTCATAAGTAGATGACAGTGGAGTGGGAGGATAGTGACAAGATTTCCCTCATCATCAATACGAGGGGATAGCAGCACCGATGGTAATGTCCTCCTTCCCTTCCTCCTCGTATATGTACTAGCCAATGCTCGACGAGTGCTAGCTCCATCCCCATGTGAAGTGGTCAATGCATGCCGAATAATCAACCCCTCCTCACGACCACGGACTCCTTTGACCCTTCCTTTGCTGCTACGGCTTCTTGTTTGTCTCACATCTATAGAGCAAAGATCTCTATATAGTTCAGCAAAAAGAAGCTCCTCATCATCGTGAGGCATATCATATGATGGAAGAGGAGTGTCTCTCACGGAAGGTCAAAATCTGTCCACATTCACCTAAACAAAAAAGAGAATCAAACTGTGAATTAGAATTTAGCACATATCATGGAAAACTACATACATGAATCATGCTACAACATTGAAATATGAAATTTATGCAAATTTATTCACTTGTTTGAGAGTCTCCATGTTAGAGGTATTTTGCAACATCCTTAGATTGGTGGAACAATATATTGATTTCTCCATTTGTTGAGGACTAAGTCTATTCCTCATCTTTGTATGGATGAGAGCGAAAGCACTCCAATTCCTCTCACATGCACCGGATAAGCAATCTTGAGATAACACCTTGAGAGCATATGTGCATAAAATAGCGAACCAAAATTTTGCAACGAAAAAAGTGGTTTTACCATTGACTCTCTATCCCAACATGTAGGGGAAAGAAAAGAGGGATTTCCTCTCTTATCCGTATAGAAATTTATTTGCTCCAACATGTCATTATGTAGATGTATGGGAACTATATGTGACATATATTGAAGCCGGCTGCCAATCCGATAACAACTCCACATCATCATATAATTGTGGGCTTTTGAATGATGGATGCAATAAACCCGCAAACCCATAGATAGATCGATGCATCCATGTCCATCTTCTCATTGTTACCTAATTATAAAAAAAGAAAGAGAGTTAAATTTAAAAAATAAGAATGAGATAAAAATTAAAATAAATATATTACATACATACTAATTGCATCATGATTATGGCACATCATACATGCATGCATGCATGCATGTATGCAATAAACCTGCAATAAATGCATGCATGTATGCATGTAGCTTTTGAACGATGGATGCAATAAACCTGCAAACCCATAGATAGATCGATGCATCCATGTCTATCTTCTCATTGTTACCTAATTATAAAAAAAGACAGAGAGTTAAATTTCAAAAATAAGAATGAGAAAAATTAAAATAAATATATTACATACATACTAATTGCATCATGATTTATGGCACATCATACATGCATGCATGCATGATTACATCATGCATGCACATTGCAATTTGCACATAAATATTAAATATCAAATACAAATACATTTATGATGTGTGATACAATTGATAAATCATAAATCATAATTTCTCAAAGTGTCTTACGTCAAGTACTTCACCTCTTTGGTCCTCGGTGATAAGAGTGCATTCCCTTATCTCTTCCATAGCTCTTCTCATGATATGGATAAGAAGTACTAGAGTAGCACTCTCGCAATCCGTCATGCGTAGAACTTTGTAGATAGGTATGATGACACTTAAAATAGCCTTCACACTATCGCAAAAGCTCTCATCCAAACATAGCCTTTGTATGTTTTTTGACTCCTCCAATGAGCTCTCATCCCACTCTCTCCAAAAGGTAGATACCACCGTTTGACTTCAAGAAACCTTGAAAGAACAATCCACATGTATGCGAAATGTCGTGGCGGGCTTCTTTATTTCAAGCTTGCTATGCTTTATAAACATAGCTAACACTTTCACTTTTTGTGTGAAAAATGTAACTATGCTCGAGGCTTGTAGTGTGCAAACTCTTACCCATGATAGCTTTCCAATATCCTCCATGAGCAAATCAAGACAATGAGTTGCACATGGAGTCCATATAATATGTGGATACTCACCCTTCAAAAGCTACCCCATATGCCTACAATTGCTTGCATTATTGGAGACAACTTGCATTACATTTGATGGACCCACGTACTCTCTCCATCCATCAGCTCACGCATACCGGCAAGTGAGAGATCTATCCTCTTCTTCTCCTCATCAATTATGCTAGTCCGCGTATCGGAGTAGCTAGGTCCACTCCATCCTTGACATGGATCCACTTCACAAATTGCTTTCACTATAGTCTTCCATTGGTTTGAATTAATAATATTAAATGAGAGATTTTCCATAATTACAGTTCTTGCAATCTCTATGTCGGCTATCTCTTGTTTCTCCTTGATTCATGTGGACTTTACATGCCCGGGAGCTTGCCTTAATCCACTTTGCCTCATATGTGATTGTGAATCCCTTTGTGTTGGTGATTGTGATGATGAACCAGTATTTGAGTCTTGAAAATATGACTCCCCTTCACGTGAAGAGGTAGAGACCGATGCACGAGAAGGGTGGCTTGCATATCCTCTTACCGATGTAGGTAATGTGCTAGGAGAGCCCAACATTTTTTGTCTAATCTCGGATGCAATATGGTCGGAGGTCTCCTTGCATGCCGCCACTTGCCCTCCAAGCTTGCTTAGGTGTTGAAGTAGCCTTGTAGCCCTACTTGTGTATCGCTTGCCACAATATTTGCAAGTCCAATGATGGGAGTTGGACTTCTTTGTGTCTTTCTCCACATCAACACAATGGAGATCAAATGCCTCGTGCTTGCCTCTTACCATTGTGCTTATAAAAGGTTGAACCACAAGAGGAGGATCTCTATTGACTATGCAATGTGTAGACTTTTGAAGAGATTGAACTACAAGAGGCTTCTAAGCTTGGAGAGAGCAGTTCGAAGCTTGAGGATAAGAGCAAATGCGCCCAGTCGACGAAAACCTAAGAGCTAAGAAAAATGACATGAATGAGCCGTTTGAAGCGTTAAAACACTTCCAAGCAATTTTTTTAAATTTTCATATGAACTCGTACGAATATGTATGAGTAAGTACTATACGCCAGATACGTATGAACCTATTCGTATGCGTACAAATAGAAATTATGGTATGTATGTATGTATGTATGTATGCATGCATGCATGCATGCATGTATGTATGTATGTATGTATGTATGTATGTATGTATGTATGTATGTATGTATGTATGTATGTATGTATGTATGTATGTATGTACCCAAAGGACATTTGGGTAGGTGTTTATAGTTTAAGTGTGCGGCCAATTGTGAAAGAAGTGTCTTTCCAATGTGAACTTGGCTGCTGCCTTGAATGAGTCTATGAATAAGATCCTTGGGGTCATTAGTGGGACATTCCTTGTATGATGCACTTGGAATCTTGGTCCTAGGTGCTAGGTGGATTCACTTGTACCCATGTTAGTGTGGGCATGGTGGTATGGGATGCCGGCCCTTGTGGCAATGTCCATCTGCATAATTGTAGACTCTCAAACTAGAGGGTGAGATCGTTTGGCTCTACAGCTAGGAGTTGATTCTAATGTTTGAGAATATGGTATGTGTTTTGTCTTCTTAGTAGGAAGGATCCTAGCAAGGTGCTAAAATTGGTATCAAAGCATCTCTTTGCTTGCGGAGCAAGGTGAAGCAACATGCACAAAATCATCAGAGCTCATGGAGCCTTTGAGCCAAGATCGCTCGGTGTGACAAGATCTCTACCCTCTTTGTTAGGAGTTGTAGAGAACACTCCCAACAAGAGAAAAGAGCAAGGGGGCACACAAAAGCGGATGGTTGGAGACACATGTGACTTGTCCTCTTATTTGCATTTACATGTTTATAGGTGGCTCATTAGTGGGACATTCCTTGTATGATGCACTTGGAATTTTGGTCCTAGGTGCTAGGTGGAGTCACTTGTACCCATGTTAGTGTGGGCATGGTGGTATGGGATGCCGGCCCTTGTGGCAATGTCCATCTGCATAATTGTAGACTCTCAAACTAGAGGGTGAGATCGTTTGGCTCTACAGCTAGGAGTTGATTCGAATGTTTGAGAATATGGTATGTGTTTTGTCTTCTTAGTAGGAAGGATCCTAGCAAGGTGCTAAAATTGGTATCAAAGCATCTCTTTGCTTGCGGAGCAAGGTGAAGCAACATGCACAAAATCATCAGAGCTCATGGAGCCTTTGAGCCAAGATCGCTTGGTGTGATAAGATCTCTACCCTCTTTGTTAGGAGTGGTAGAGAACACTCCCAACAAGAGAAAAGAGCAAGGGGGCACACAAAAGCGGATGGTTGGAGACACATGTGACTTGTCCTCTTATTTGCATTTACATGTTTATAGGTGGCTCATTAGTGGGACATTCCTTATATGATGCACTTGGAATCTTGGTCCTAGGTGCTAGGTGGAGTCACTTGTACCCATGTTAGTGTGGGCATGGTGGTATGGGATGCCGGCCCTTGTGGCAATGTCCATCTGCATAATTGTAGACTCTCAAACTAGAGGGTGAGATCGCTTGTCTCTACAGCTAGGAGTTGATTCTAATGTTTGAGAATATGGTATGTGTTTTGTCTTCTTAGTAGGAAGGATCCTAGCAAGGTGCTAAAATTGGTATCAAAGCATCTCTTTGCTTGCGGAGCAAGGTGAAGCAACATGCACAAAATCATCAGAGCTCATGGAGCCTTTGAGCCAAGATCGCTCGGTGTGACAAGATCTCTACCCTCTTTGTTAGGAGTGGTAGAGAACACTCCCAACAAGAGAAAAGAGCAAGGGGGCACACAAAAGCAGATGGTTGGAGACACATGTGACTTGTCCTCTTATTTGCATTTACATGTTTATAGGTGGCTCATTAGTGGGACATTCCTTGTATGATGCACTTGGAATCTTGGTCCTAGGTGCTAGGTGGAGTCACTTGTACCCATGTTAGTGTGGGCATGGTGGTATGGGATGCCGGCCCTTGTGGCAATGTCCATCTGCATAATTGTAGACTCTCAAACTAGAGGGTGAGATTGTTTGGCTCTACAGTTAGGAGTTGATTCTAATGTTTGAGAATATGGTATGTGTTTTGTCTTCTTAGTAGGAAGGATCCTAGCAAGGTGCTAAAATTGGTATCAAAGCATCTCTTTGCTTGCGGAGCAAGGTGAAGCAACATGCACAAAATCATCAGAGCTCATGGAGCCTTTGAGCCAAGATCGCTCGGTGTGACAAGGTCTCTACCCTCTTTGTTAGGAGTTGTAGAGAACACTCCCAACAAGAGAAAAGAGCAAGGGGGCACACAAAAGCATATGGTTGGAGACAATGTGACTTGTCCTCTTATTTGCATTTACATGTTTATAGGTGGCTGATGGGTTTGTATTATTCCACCATGACCATGAAGGCTGCCATGTGATAAGGTTCTTGCCCACCATGGGGGTAGGAAGGGTCGTATATGGAACAGTCTATGGGTGATGTATGAGAGAAAAGGACCCTGTGGTGACAAGGGATAACCAAAGGGCAATTGTGCATGAGAGCATACGTTGGTCTCCTATTGCCTTTTGGGTTACGTAGCACATATATTTTATCTTGGGAAAAAGTCCCGTCTTGTTGACATCTTGCTGAAGAGGAAGTTGGAGACCTTCGCATGAAGGGGGGACTTGGTAGTCATAGGTAAGGCCTTCAATTAAGGAAGCCTAGTCAACCCAAAGTGGGCATGCGGGCCAGCCTCTATAGAAAGGTCAAGGTGTCTTCTTTTCCGAGTGGCAATGCACCCAAGAGCGAGAGCCACAAGGGTAATATTATTCCAGTATGGCAATTGAGCGTAGCCTTGAGGGGGAAGCAAGATAACAGGAGATGGGCGGTTAGAACATCACTGGGGGTTGGAGGCTTTTCCAAGCCCTGAAAGGTAGTTGGGCATGTGTAGGCCCATATAAGAAGCTCTTACAAATAGGATCTTAGCCTCGACACTAGAAAGAGTGACTTATGACTCTCGACCCAACCTTCCATTGTATAGATTTGGGACTATCTGTGAGTTCTGTAGTTAACTCGAGTCCATAGTTTGTACTTGTATGCGTACAAGTAAAATCGTACGTACAACTCGTTCCATATGCACCCCTATGTACTCCTACGAACTCGTATGAAAATAAAAGAATACTCACTTAGTCGGCTTTGGATGCATGAAATGGTTCATTTCAAAGTTTTTTGCTCTCGGGTTTTTGCTTTCCGCGCGGGTGTGTGCCATTTATCCCTTTTTACACACTTCTACACCTCCTTTGCAACCTCTTAACCTTCTTCAAAGCCTACTTAGCCTCTCCCTCACCTTGCCAATCATTCCATTCATCTCTCTTAGTATTCCAAGCTTCACACATTCCACATTTTTCCTTATTCGCAACCCTTAATTGTCCAATAGCAATGGTGAAAGATAAACATGAAGCTTTCACTCTCCATTGCATTGGTGTTGAAAAGGGCACCAAGAAGTCGAATTCACACCATTGGACATGCAAATATTCTGGAAAGAGGTACACCGGTGGAGCTACAAAGCTCATACAACCCCTCACAAAGATTGGCGGGCAAGTGACGGCATGTAAAGAAATACCGGATCACATTGCCAATGATGTTAGGTGTAAGCATTTGGGCCCTTCATCCAGTGGCCTTTCACATGTAAGAGGGTATAATGCTTCTCGTCCTCAACCATCAACCCACTCAAATGTCCCCGAAACATCACACGATGCCCAATCACATTTTCAAGCATCAAATGCGCCAAATATTTCACAATCACCAATGGTGAGAACTTCTACATATCAAAGCAAGGTGAATTAGGAGATGCTCCAAGGCATACGAGGACATCCCTCACATGGCTCAAGGAGAAGCAAAAGATCGCGGATTTGGAGATCACTAAATTGGTAAGTTTAGAAAATTTGTCTTTTAATCTTTTGAATTCAAAGCAATGGAGGGCCACTGTGAAGGCAATCCCGGAGGTGGGTCTATGTCAAGGATGGATGGGGCCTTCTTATGCGGATTTAAGAAGAAGAAAAATTGATGAAGAGAAGAAGAAAATTGATCTCTCTCTTCTTCGAGTGAGAGAGAAATGGTTTAGATACGGATGCACTATCCTCTCTGATGGATGGAGAGATAGAAAGAATAGGAACATGATTAACATTCTTGTATCATGCCCAATTGGTACATTCTTTCCACGTGTAGTAGAGGTGGTTAAAAAAGGAAAGAAGACCACCGGAGCTTTCATATATTGGCATATCAAGAAAGCAATAGAAGAGGTAAAATCTTTAATGTATTTATTGACTTTAATCCTACAGTCTAGACTCTATTTTATTTGTAATTTTTGCAATTGAATTTTCAGCATTTTTCATGAATGATCATTGATAATATATTGGTCCTTGGAAATTTCAACTTTATGTCTTATGAATTTTTATTTTTACTCTTATTTTTTGCAGATATTTTTTATTTTAATTTTATAATTATTCTTGTAAATCTTAATTATTATTATTATTATTATTATTATTATTATTATTATTATTATTAGTATTATTATTATTATTATTATTATTATTATTATTATTATTATTATGTTTTATAATAGCTTTTGAGTTTTTGCTTTTTATACTTTCATTTTTTTCTTAATATATATTATATATACATGTATATCTCCATATGTCTGTATGTCTCAGTATAATATGGGTTTTGTGTTTATGTTATATATTTATGATGTCTTTTGTATAATCAGTCAAAATAGGTGCCTCAATCAGGTTGCACTTCAGGTCAACAGAGGTGATTTGTAAGTTCAGCAGGTATCTTGCCTTTGTCAGTGGCGTCAGGCTTCAAACTGGTTGGTACTCAGTGCCACAGCAACATTCACTCAGAGGTTTTCAGGGTCTCCTCAAAATCTGTATCCAACTCTGTCATCAGTTATTTAGCTTGTCAGGTAAAACAGGCATGATGCTCAGTGTGGGTGCTTGTTTGTCAGGTCAGTTTATTTTGCGCTCAATTTGTCAGTGAACCTGTCAGATAGGTCAGCGAATGTGTCAGATTTATAGATTATTATGTCAATATTAGTGTTGTGAGGTCGTCATCTTCAGGTAATATGTTACTTCATAGGGATAGGTTAGCAAATGCCAAAAGTTAACTTCAGGTCAGTTCATATCATGTCAGAGTACTCGTGGTCAACATCAGAAGTTAGTACTTCAGTGCAAAGGCATCATACATTAAACCCATCTTCAGGTGAAAACACTCAGTTTTTCGTGATTACATTAATTGAAAAGTTCAAGGAGACTGTCCACAAGCTTGAGCAAGAGTCTAGCTTTTCTTTCAATATGAAAATCTTTTTTCGAGATTTGCAAATAGAAGTACCATGAAGCTTTGGACAAGCACGATTGGGCTAAGGCCACGGTTGTTACTGATTGGAATTCTGATTTCTGACTTTTGATGGGATTCCAACTTATGATGAGTCTGCTATAATGTTTCTGACTTTTATCGATGCAACATTTTTTTTCAATATTAAAAACTCTAAATTTTATATCATACACATTAGATATTTCAACAAAATAAGCATTTTTTAAACATATTCATACAAAAAGGAGAGTAGAAGACAAGATTATGGTCACACAATGCATTAATGCTCGGCCGAAAAGACAAAATCATAAAAGTGAGCATGAAAAACATGATCTATAAAGTATGACATATATCATATATACATTTTACATTTTAAGTATTTACTATTATACATTTTATGATTTATGACTGTACAATACATTGTACAGAGAGACTACAATACAATACACTCTGCAAACAGAATACAGTACTGCCAACTCAGTACATGATACACATGTGATGTGAATGACGATCCAATTCCCTGCATATCTAAGTACGCTATTAGTACTATGTAGATCCCTATTGAACAAGTACTTGGGATCTAGAGCTTTTGTCCTTCTCCTTCTTCAGCTGCCACTAGGCTTCCTCTGTACAGTCAACTCAAAGAGATGAATCATAGGGATAAAGATACTCTGTACACTACAATATAGTACAGACGACAGACCTAAGACTTCAGTCTACAGCACCATTGATGATCGACCAATGATTACAATGTGTTACACAAATTATAATGATATGATATATGATATATTTGATATCAATGATTCCATAAGATGTTAGTCTATGACATATACTGTATTGTGTACAATAGAATTCATAAACTTCTGCTTAAAAATGTTTCAACTTTCACTATTACAACTCAAGTCTTATAGTATTCACAAGGGTGAAAATAATTACCAATCATCAATGAATTACAAATTCGTAAATTTTTGATTGCAGTCTTCATTGTTACAACTTACAATGTATTGTGTGAATAAATGGACACTGATATTGTAATTATTAATGTATTATTAATGAGTAAATGAATAGTGACACTGATAATACATTTATACATCATGTAAAATTTATCATATATAAATGAATAGTGATAACTTATAATACATTATGCATGAATTATTCAATATTATACTGAACAAATCATGTATACATCATCTATTCATTGCTCATCATTCACCATTCAATACCTTGGTCCTTCAAGCCTTGAAAGTTGAGCATTTAGTCTTACTCTTAAGGACGCTTGCTCACATCCTTATAGGTTATACATGTGAACCATGATCCTTACCTTGGTATAATAAAAATAAAGGAAAGGAGAAAGTTGTAACCATTCCTACACAATCTGAATTTTATATGCCTTCACCACAACTTTCATAATCTCCCATTCCTTCTCAACGTATAGAAGAACCAATGCAAGAAGTTGAAGAGTCTTTTAGAAGTCCAGAGAAAAGAGACATTGCAACAATTTTTAACTAGATTCCAAGGTTGTACTTATAAACCTTGCAAGGAAGTGACATCCACACTTTCAAAGGGAGGACAAGAAGTTAGAAAGATGAAGGTGATCATATAAATTATGCAAAAAGTTTTTGAAATTCATAACATTCTTGCTTTTACTTCCGTTGAGAATGAATTTGCTAGTATTCAAAATGCATTATGAAATCCTATGTGGAAGAAAGCAATGAAAGAAGAGATTGATGCTATTCATCAGAATCAAGCATGGAAGCTTTGTGAGTTACCTAAGAAAAAGAAAGCAATTGGTTCTAAGTGGATATTCAAGATCAAAAGAAAACCTGATGGTACTATTACCAAGTATAAAACAAGGTTAGTTGTCAAAGGTCATGCACAAAAAAAAGGTATAGACTATGATGAAACTTTTGGTCTTACTTCTAGAATGACTATAGTTAGGATTGTGCTTTCTTTAGTTGCATTTTTTAGATGGAAAATATACTAGTCAGATATTAAAACAGCATTTCTTAATGGTGATCTTCCTGAGGATGTCGACATTCAATAACCAAAGGGTTTTGAAGAAAAGGTACATAACATCTTGTTAAATAATCCAATACTTTCAAGTTCTAACCGCTTAATTTCAACTTCAACTTGGAGGAATAATGCCATATCTCTAAACTAATAACTCAAACAAGTCTAATTTTCTCAAGTAAGTTTCTTACAAACTCTCATAATCCTATTATGATACCAATTGTTAGATTTCGAAGCCCATAATCAATATAGAGAGAGAGTGTAGAGAGAAAAAAGAGAGATAAATAGAGACTATGTACACAAGAAAGATGGCAAAGGAGCAAAAAGAGCTCCCAAAAACTGAAGGAAAATGCTTACAAAAGTTCTCTAACTTCAAATGTGGAAGAGCTTGAGATAAGCTGTGATACAATGTATATGAGTGCCAAAGAGCACCTCTATTTATAGTTTTCCATGCGTCCACGAAAAAGCTTGCTAAAAAGCAATAAAATTGAACTTAGCTTTCCAAAAAGGAAAAGCTTGAAAAGCAAAAGTTTGCGCAAATTTTTTTTCACCACCAATATAACTGCTTTTCTTTTTTCGAATTTGCTTTTTGTGATAGATTTTTTACGATTGGCCTATAGCCATTGATTTCCATGCTTTTTTATCCTTAAAATTCAGCCTTGGTTTATAATTTGATGAAAAGGAAACTTTGACATGAATTAGGGTTTGACTTTTGACTTTTGACCTAGCAAATCTTATCCAAATTCACCATATGATATATCATTGGATAGCTCTTGTGTAGTACTTTCCAAATATGTGATAAAAAAAGGTCTGTGGATATCCAACATATATCTCCCATACAAGGTCCAATCGAGAGTGAGATACTACTCAACGTCGGTTCTCCATATAGCCCGTTGATGTTGATTTATCTTCATGAGAGTCCCCACTCACTTCGTTGGATTCATGGATGTGCGTCCATGATTTATAGCTGATCTGTGCACATATGCAAGAGTTGATTTATTGTTTGTAAGCTTCATAAGTTTTTGCAAGTGTCTCTTATGAATTGTATTATCTAAAATGTGATTGCAATCAAATTCCAATGCTTGCACATCTAGTATATTTAGCTGAATTTGTAAATCTAATAGTCGTTGATAACGTGTTTGAACTTCGCAGTATGTTTTGCGGAAAGATTTAATGCATATCACAGTTTTAAATATGGAGAAGTGTGCTTATATTTATTTATACATAATTGTCATAATATTATGTGTAATGTGTCTTATGGACATTACCAAGAGGCAAAATTTGGTTCATATACCTTACCTGTACTGAACTTCACTAATTTCAAAAACCTAACTGCATGCATGCATGATGTATGTATGTATGTATGTATGTATGTATGTATGTATGTATGTATGTGTGTGTGTGTATGTTTGTTAATTGTTGATTTCAAAATATCAACATGTTTGATAATATAGACTGTCTCATATAAGATTGGATGCTGTATGCCATATGGTGTACCATGTATGGATTAGAAATTCGATATATGGATGAGGATGTTGTAATTCTTGATCATGATTCATGATTAATTGCTATCATGTCAGTGTGTATGGATTGTATATAGTATCTCTTTGCCAATATTTTGTCATGACCTATGATGATTGATGTATTTGTGACCTCTATCTGCAGGATATTAAATCTTCTCAAGTATCATGATTTGTTTGCGTGATGTGGCTTTGCCAATATAATCTCACGACTTATGATGATCGATCTATTTGCGCTCTCTATGTGCAGGATGTTTAATTCTTTCCCAGTATGGTGGTTTGTTTGCATGCTTCTTTGTAAGACTTTACAGTTTTCATATTATTTCTGCTGTATATATGCCATGCACACAAGAAAATAGAACACTCTTAAAAAAAAAATGTCATGTTTAAAATCGGGTTTAAACAATTTTTTAACAAATTGAATGAATAAATCTTGGTGTAGACCTCATGATTTAAATTTTTATTTAACGCTGCACAAACATGTGCACATACATGCATGGATGCCCACATGCATAATTATTTGTTTATATTAATAATAATCTAATATATTTAATTTCAGGATGGACTGAAAATGGGGAAGTCACTGGGAAATACTATTGAGCCTAAGGATCTTGTGAGCAGATTTGGTTCAGATGCTGTCCGCTATTACTTTCTGAAAGAAATTGAGTTTGGAAGAGATGGGGACTATTCTGAGGACCGTTTTATAAATATTGTTAATGCCAACCTAGCTAATACAATCGGCAAGTATTTTCGACTTCTTTTTTGAGATTTTATGTAAGTGTTTTACCTTTTATGATCAGAACCTTATGTTTTGAAAAAGAATATGGTTTATGCTTTATTGCACGATTCCAGTATGGGAATACAATGTGCAAAAAGATTTATTGGAAATGAACTACATGGTTTTTTAAAAGTGACTTTTACTTTTACCTTTTGTTTTTGTCTAGACCATGTTTAGGGTGGGAGTCAATCCATTTCTAAATTGTGTTGCTTGCAGAAATGTGAGGGAAGCATTTTAAGATCCAGTTGCCTGTTTTTATTGCAAGACACCATTCATTATTATGAATTTACAATGCAGGGTCTTGTTGGAAATCTGTTGCACTAAAGCCTAAATTTGATGAACCTTTTTCATTGCAGGCGCTTCCACATGACATAAATCATAAAATCAATGATATGCATTATTTTTCTATTAATGATTGTATGCATTAGTTTGATACCACTTCATGACCTTGATCTGTGTCAGTCAAATTTTGAGAAAACTCTTTGATTTTGCAGGAAATCTTCTGAATAGAACGCTAGGCTTGCTGAAAAAGAATTGTGATTCTACTATTGGGATTGATTCACTGAGTGTTTCAAGTGACAATCCTATCAGGCGTGTAGCATCAGAAGCGGTATTTATCCTTCACTATGATCTATTTGTTCAATAACAGAAGCACTTTAAAAGCATGAGCCTTTCTATGGAGAGAGAGTTTTTTTGAATCCATCTCTTTCATGGGTGTTTGTTGTTCAAAAACAGATTGCAGCAGTGAAGGAGGACTTCACATGCCTTCGTTTCTCATCTGCTTGTGAGAAAATACTTTCTATTGCAACTTCTGGAAATGTCTATCTGGATGAACGCGCTCCTTGGTCACTTTTTAAAAGGGGAGGATCCGATGCAGCTGAGGCTGCTCAGGTCGGTGTTGGATTTAACCATTATAATGTTTTCCATTGAGAGCATGTCTGTTCGAGTTTTCCAGGAATTCACATCATATGAGACACATGAGTCTTAGGTATCTCATAATGCACATGCAAACATGCACGCATCGGATAGGAATCTGGAAGCATAATCAAATTAGAGAATATGATAAAGATGAGAAACAAAAAGAGAAGAGAGATTATACATAAAGCATGAGAGAAAGGAATTCAAAACAACATGAGAGAGAGGTGGATCTATTTCTTGATCACAGTTTTTGTACCATACTCAAAACCCAGTTGGGCAGCTCTAGAGTATTCTCTATCAGTGATGGAACACGACACCACAGGGACATCATGAGCTTTTTATTCATGTTCAGGGAACAGTGTGCTGATAATTTCACCAACTAGGTGGTTCATCATACACTTTTCATATCATCCATGTTAGGATAGTATGCACATTTCCCCCACTTTTGGTCGACAGCCTCACATAGTAATTCTTCGCAGGTTCTATTTTCTGTGCTAAAATATAATGGGGCAAATATAACTAACTTAGGGTCAAACATATAGGAGAAGGTGCATCTGGATTATGTTCTGATATATCAAGCACTACAGAAGCCTAACTTGAGGATAAAGCATTCACATATTCTGTAGTGACTTTCAAATCTCACCAAGGCTCGTTAGAGGAAAATACATGCACTTACAAGAGAATCTCAGTCTTGCACTAACACAGTCCACTAAGTTGAGTAAGCAAGCAATATGGATGTCTCTTTACCAAGAGCTCCACAATAGCAACAATCCTCTCCAATCCTGATGTGGTTCTGCATAGATCACATTGAACAGTGGGTCCTTTCTTGCCTTCAGGCTCAGATTTCTTTCGTATCCTGTACATAATAAAAAAGGTTCTTGTCTACCATGAATCTGTGTTCCTGTTCTGCTTTTTATTCTGCTGAAAATCCAAATTGCTTGTTACGACAATCTGAGTAAGTGTTGTTTTTGTCTTTAAAACTTTCCCTAAAAAGAAGGGTAAATGAATAATAGCATTGCTGACCTTGTGCATGGGTGTGCACATGTGCACATGTAGAAGCGTGTGCCTGCATATGCAGATGGATGGGCATGCATTTGTGCTTGCATGCACGTGTGCATGCGTACACACACACACACACACACACACACACACACACACACACACACACACACACACACACACACACACACACACACACACACACACACACACACACACACACATGCATGCATGCATGGCATGTATGATGTATCCAGTATCTTTTCGATTGCACTTGGTAGGATAAGGAATTGACGAGTTTTAAAAAATTGATGTTTATCTAATTCTAATTGAGATGCTATTAAATTTTGGGTAATTTATGTAATGTTAGAATTTATCTATCAGGATCTTGTAACTATCCTTGAGGCTGTCCGAATAGTAGCTGTCGCTTTGTCCCCAGTGACACCTCAGTTGAGTGAGAAGATTTATTTGCAGCTTGGTTATTCAAACAGTGACTTCATGAGCTTATCATGGGTCAGTTCTCATGCGGCATTGCTTAACTTTCAATGTGCATCGGGGTTTTTTTTTTTTTTGGTATTTACATATTCTTTCCGCTTGTATAGGAAGATACAAGGTGGGGAGCACTGAAGGAAGGGCAAAAAATGCCAGAAGGCCAGCCTGTCTTCAAGAAAATCGAAATTCAAATGGATGCAGATGGACCAAAAGAAAATCCTTCACAGAAGAAAAAGAAGAAAAATAAGTTAGTACCTCAGTCTGTATCTCAAGTATAGAAATTTTTAGTAGATTTGTTCTCAGACAAGTCCTGGAGCTATCTTTGCTACCATCCACATATGGTAGAAGCAACCGCCAAAAGTTTTCAGTTACTTGGTGAGACTGGAAATAATGTCATCAGGAAGATGGTTTGATCGTGAATGATTTGATTTCCTGATGTCCAAATGATTCTAGCAAGTTGTTATCCTTGAAAGTTCCAACCAAAGAGTCATTGAGATGAGCCTTCAGCGGGAAGCTAGGAGCTTTGATGCAGGAGAGATTTTGAACCTTGGTATTTGATTAATATATATATATGCAATATAAAGCAGCAGGAAGCTAGGAGCTTTGATTCAGGAGAGATTTTGAACCTTGGTATTTGATTAATAGAAAGCAGCACGCTTTACTAGTGATGAATCATGGAAGTTGTCCTATTACCATAAGTAGAGAAAGAAAATTTGATCTTCGAGAGATTATCTTATTGATGAAAGGCAGAGAGAGGAGCCAGAAATGAGGACATGGAGAATCAGCTCCAGTGAATCAGCTTCTGGGAAGGACATTCTTCATTTATTGCACACTCAAGTAGATTCCTTGATGTTGATGATTGGTTCCTTGGATATGATGAATTACCTTCAACATGTATCTTTTTTGGGGTTTTTTTAATCTCATTTGATCTTGGCAGAACTAGTCGCACATCGTTTTGAATAGGTTTTCATGGTTACAGAACTTTTATGATGAAGTCATCACAGCATCTGACCATGAATACATGTGTACACAAAATTCCCAAGTGCTTATTAATATTTGCTGTAACTTTAGATGTTTTTTGGTGAATAGTTTTGTTGTCAATGAGACTTGCTGTGCGGGAAAATTCTCAGCTGGGATCGAAAGATGTCTACTATCATCATAGATTATGAAAAAAATCATTAACATGGAAATATTCCGACTTCGTCAATGGAACTCAAACAATACAAAAGAGCACCGTAGAATATATTTGAATTTCAAAGGTGGCAAATAGTTAATTGACACTTTTCCATTTGGTAAGGTAAGAATGTGGACCCTTTTCAAAGCTTGTTATTGAATTTGATCAAAACATGAAAAGGGAGCACCTTTGCAATGAGAGGTGTGAAAAGGAAAACATTGTAGGACAAAAGATAATTAGGCATTGAATCCATATAATACTTCATACACTGGTTGCCTTATACATGCTGGGTAATCTGGGCCAGTGGTTTAAAAACTGACTTTATTAAATAGTAAGACTTTTTGGTCTTACAATAAGTGTCCTATCAAAGTACCTTGTTTCTTACCAGTTGAGTAGCCTGAGTGGAAATGTAACTGGAAGATGATTTTTTCAAATACATTTCGAGACAGATGATATCCTTAAAGTAAAGAAAAGTAATGA
>CM035433.1:59018328-59128328 GCA_020310875.1 Ceratopteris richardii | reverse complement strand
TACTTGTTCGAAACACTTCCGAAATTTGTTCCTACAGCAGATTTCTCAGCATGTCTTGACAGAGAGAGCGGGAGGAACACACACAATTTTGCACCTTCTCCTGTTCAACCACAGAATCTGAGAGCAACGGCTTCAATGTTGTCGCATGGTTCTTCAATCATTTGACAAGCTCCAACCGCACACCTAGGTGTGTTCAAGCCCAAGTTCTCTACTACGGGCTCTGGTTGTGCAGACCTGCAACGGACTAACATTTACCCCACAACACTCGGCTGTGGTTCCAACAGCGCAAAGCTAAGCCTCTGGCGTCTCACCCAAGAAAGAGAGAGAGAAAGGCAAAAAGCGAGAGAGAGAAAGGCTATGACAACACTCAAGATTCTGCAACAAAGCACCTCTATCTACGCCAATCTCTCCGAGAGAGAGAGAGAGAGAGAGAGAGAGAGAGAGAGAGAGAGAGAGAGAGAGAGAGAGAGAGAGAGAGAGAGAGAGAGAGAGAGAGAGAGAGAGAGAGAGAGAGAGAGAGAGAGAGAGAGAGAGAATGTCTATGTGCTCCAGTGCCATTCATCAGCGAGACTGACAGACTTCGGCCTCAGCATACACTATAGTCAGATGGGGAGAGAGTGTGGTTCACTCTCGGGTGCGTTCACTCAGATTCGCACAGAGTTCTTATTGAGGAATCGCAAAGTCTCAAAGCTCTTCCTTCACATCCCTCTGTATTGTAACCATTCACTATATGTGGCAAAAGAGTAATGTGCTGACATCATTCATGATGTCTTTGTCTCTAAGCAAGAGATCATTTGCAACTTTGATTCATCACGATTCACTTATAAGTCATTAAGGATCCACGTTTCTTTATCTGGCATATGGTGCACATGAGCACATTTACTAAAAAAAAAACACAAAAAAAAACAACACAGGTTTTGTTGCGCTAAATGAATTGAGTCCCTTTCTTTTCATGCATTAAACTCATCCAAGTCATGTGAGATGCTATCACAAACGTGATCGAATTTGGCATAAGGTGTTTGCACACATCATTTGAAGTATTTCATTGAGCTTTATTCAAAGAAGATCGAGAGTGGAGGTTCGGAGGTGCATGTATTTTGGTGCACCAACTTAAGGAGTTATTTGATGGCCACTTTCTCATTTTCACAACCTTTAGTACTTGCCACTCTTTGACCTTACTTGTGTGGCACTTTGTAAACAATCAAGTGATTGTTGCTTTCCTATTTGAATCGTGATGATACCCTTTGCCCAACTTTGTAACCCTCACTAAATATCATGTTTTGTTTGGTACTCAAGCACCCACTTTGTAAGGCGTCCATTTGTATTTCTTGAGCGGATCTCAACCGTCACTTGATACTATTTGGCACTAAGTGCCCATCTTTGTACATCAAGAATATAAGAAGAAGAATCTTTTGTGTGCAGGTGTGGGTTAGAGGCTATTCTAAGCCCACCCACCAAACTCTCTCCAAGTGTCTAAGCCTACTCTAAGGCTCCATTGGTGTACAATGGGCTAATCTAAGCCCCCTCCTCTCGCGTCGACTTATCTTGGTGTTGTACAAGTGCAGAGCTACTCTAAGCCCCCCCCTTCCCAAGAATCTTAAGTGTGGTGTCCAGTTGTTCATTTCAAGCTTTGCAATTATTTTGAAGCGGTGTCTTTAATAGTGTTTGTAAACACTTTATCCTCAAAGATTTGTAATGACCAAAAGTGAAGGTAGCTCATTATCTATGGCTAACTTCTTACCCTCTTTCACCCCTATTTTTATGCCTAAGGATGAATGCCTCAATGGACAAAATTACAATCTATGGAAAGATGTCATGCGTGCATATCTCTATATGAATCTCCTTCATGAGGTAGTAGACGGTTCAGACCCCAAACCCAATAGGGATACCAACTTAGACAATTGGCATGTGTGGAATGTCAAGGACAAAAGAGCTTTAGGTCAACTGTTACTTGCCTGTGATGAACTGATGAAAGGACATATCACAGCCTGTAAGATGTCCAAGGACGCTTGGGATACATTAGCCGCTTTGTATGAAGACAAAACCCCTTCGAAAATATATGCATTAGAGACCGAGTTTCATAATTTGACCATTCGGCCACACGACACAATTACCAAGGTCATAGCCCAATTTGAGGACTACCAGTGTAAATTAGCACTATGTGGTAGGCAGATCTCTAGTGAAGACATGGTCATTAGGCTTTTTAACAAGTTACCTAAGTCATACGAGAGATTTGTCACAACTTTGTATAATCGCGGCCAAGTCTTAACTTGGGAAGAGGTTCGTCGACTATTGCTCCTTCACGACTCGTGAGCCAAATCGACTTCCTCCAAAGAGTCTGCCATGAAGGCCAAAGGCCCATTCAATAAGGGCAAAACCACAAGTCATCATGCTAGCAATGGATTTGAGCAAGGACCACATAATTCATTGAAGAAGTTCACCTATAATTTTTGTGGAAATCAAGACACAAAAAAGTTTTGCTATAAAAAGAAAGAATCATCGAAGGCTTCTATGTCTAGGCAAGCATCCAAAGGATCCCAACATAGATCCCACTGCTCAAGTGAGGAACTCTTCATCTCCACAGAAGCCAATGCCCTAGTTACTTCTAGCTCCCTGCATGAGTGGATCTTTGATAGCGGAGCTACCTCCCATATGTGCAAAGACAAGGAATCGTTTCAAGAACTCGAAGAGCACACGGGAGAAATCTATCTTGGCAACAACAAAAGTTTACCCATCGAAGGAAAAGGAAAAGTTCAAATTACCAACAATCAGGGGGAATGCAAGTCTTTATCCAATATTCTTTTTGTTCCAAATTTATGTATGAATCTACTTTCCATCAAGGTCATTATAGATCAGGTCAAACAAGTTTGGTTCGATAACACCTCAGTTAAGGTAGTTGATCCCTATACAAAGGATGCCATTGCTCAAGGTATTGAAGAAAAGGGCCTCTACAAACTATCTTGCTTTGTATCCAAAGAATCAACCTCAAGTTTGTGGCACCAAAGATTTGGCCACACTTCTTACTTATCTAAAATCTCTTCATCCCAATTTGTGAAGGGATTGCCAAAGATAGGGCAACTTACTGATGTCTGCCAAGCTTGCACCCAAGGCAAGCAACATAGGGCCCCAGTTCCCAAGGAAGATTCAACACGAGTGAGGAACCCTCTAGCCCTTATCCACATGGACTTATGTGGACCCATGAACACCCCATCCCTGAGTGGATCCCTCTACTTTTATCTTCTAGTAGATGACCACTCTCACTATATTTGGGTGCACTTTTTGAAGTCAAGGGTAGACACATTCTCTAATTTTCAAACTTGGATCAAGGAAGTTGAGAATGAAGCTTCGTCTAAAGTTAAAACCATCAGATCAGATGGAGGTGGTGAGTTTATCAATCATGACTTTGATAACATTCTCAACCAGAAAGGGATCAAAAGACAAGTCACTCAGCCTCATACTCCATCCCAGAATGAAGTAGCTGAAAGAAAGATACGCAGTGTGATGGAAATGGCAAGAACTATGCTTCATCACAAGGATTTACCCTACAAGTTCTGGGCAGAAGTCGTGCATACTGCCGTTCACATTTTTAATCGAGGATTTACAAGTGCATTACACAACAAAACACCCTTCGAAGCATACTATGGAAGAAAACCAAATGTGAATTACTTTCAAGTCTTTGGTAGTGAAGCTTTTGTCCATGTACCAAAAGAAGATAGAAACAAGTTACAATCAAAGTCCAAGAAACACATATTCATAGGGTACAGTGACCAATCAAAGGCATACCGTCTATATGATATGGAAAACCACTCCATCACCATTTCGAAGGATGTGATCTTCAATGAAGCTTTCTCATACTCAAGAAAAGATTCAAGTACAAGTCTTAGTCCACCTATCTACACTACAGAGGGGGACTCAATATTTCCAAACTCCAACTCAGAAGCCAGTACTTCACAACAACCATGCCGATCTCAAAGGCTTCTTGATAAGACAAAACACGAACAAAGTCATTATGTTAATTATGCTCTAATGCACCAAATTCAGCAAATTCCAGAGCCATCCAACTACAAAGAAGCTCAAGGCCAACCAGAGTGGGAAGCAGCTATGAAAGAGGAACTGCATGCAATAGCAAAGAACAAGACTTAGACATTAGTTCCCAAACCAACCAACCATCAAGTCATAGGAGTCAAGTGGATATACAAAGTCAAATACAAGTCTGATTAGTCGCTAAGGGATACAAGCAACAACATGGCATTGACTATGAAGAAACCTTTGCTCCTACTGCAAGATTCACCACCATAAGAATAATCTTAGCACTAAGTGCTCACTTTAAGTGGCCCATTTACCAGCTCGACATCAAAAGTGCATTCCTCAATGGAGATCTTCAAGAAGAAGTATATGTTGAACAACCTAAAGGCTTCAAGATGAAAGGAAAGGAAGATCAAGTGTACAAACTTCACAAAGCACTTTATGGACTCAAGGAAGCTCCCAGGGCCTGGTATGAAAAGATTCACAAGTTCTTTGAAGACAAGGGATTTCACAAAAGCAATGCTGATGCTAATCTCTATATCTCTCAAAAGGAGTCTTTAGTAGCCATCATCATTCTCTATGTAGATGACTTGAACTTGACAGGCTTAGACAAAGAACACATCCAGTTTATCATCACACAGCTTCACCTTGAGTACTTCATGACAGATCTTGGATTACTTCACTACTTCTTGGGTCTGGAAGTTTGGCAAACAAAAGAAGGCATATTCCTATCACAAAAGAAGTACTGCTCTGATCTACTTTCCAGATATAACATGGACCAGTGTCGCTCAATTTCTACACCTCTTGATCCAAACATCAAACTTCCACTAGAGGACTCATCATCATTTGTGGATGTGCATACCTATCGACAACTTGTTGGCTCATTATTCTATCTTGCCAATACTAGACCACATATTGCTTATGTAATTGGTATACTCAGTCAGTTTGCACATCAGCCTCGTCACACTCATTGGGATGCTGCTCAGAGACTACTTCGATACCTTGCCCTCACCCAACATCATGGTCTTTGGTACAGAGGGGGCATTGAACTTGCAGGGTATTCCGATTCAGATTGGGCTTGTGATCCTGATTCTCGATGCTCTACTTCTGGGTATATATTCTTGCTTGGATCAGGACCTATCTCTTGGGAAAGTAAGAAGCAGCCTACAGTTGCTCTATCACCTACCGAGGCCGAGTACCAAGCATCGAGATTTGCAACATGTGAGGCCATCTGGCTTCGACGTTTATTATCTGACATTGGTGTTTTGTAGGATACTCTGACATGTCTTCGCATGGAGAGCCAGTCAGTCTTGGCCATCGCCAAGAATCCAATATTCCATGCTCGGATGAAGCACATCGAGATCCAGTACCACTTCATCCGCGAGAAGCTCATATCTCAAGAGATTACTCTCGAGCAATGTCCCTCTTAGGAGAACTTGGTGGACATGTTCACGAAGGCTTTACCTCCAGTACCACTTCAGCGCTTGGTGGACCTCTACAGCATTCAGCCGCTCCAAAATGGAGCTCAGAGGGGGTGTTGATGACATGATTGCTCCTACTTCATCTGCATTTGTATCCGCATGAGTGCATCTCCATTTTGTATCCAGGAGGCACTCCATTTCTAGTCTATTTCCATTTTATATGGTATTTCCTTTGTATTTGGGTACCTTGCCATGTGCTTCTACCAGTTGTATTCATTCTCCTTTCAGGAGACTTATCCCACATATGATGTACTTTTGAGAGCCCCTCCCAAATCTATATAAGGAGGGCCTCTCCCCTCATTTGTACTTGGTTAGAAGCTTGAGGAGCCTACTCCATGCTCTTGGCAAGCTCATTTCTAATCCACATGAGTTTACCCATTTCATGGTCTACTCATTTTGTGTCTCACACATTCTTTGTTTTGTGAGAGTACTTTACTTTTCATTTTGCTTCCGCGTATGTACTCTCTACAACATACACATACACATACACATACACATACACATACACATACACATACACATACACATACACATACACATACACATACACATACACATACACATACACATACACATACACATACACATACACATACACATACACATACACATACACATACACATACACATACACATACACATACACATACACATACACATACACATACACATACACATACACATACACATACACATACACATACCATACACATACACATACACATACACATACACATACACATACACATACACATACACATACACATACACATACACATACACATACACATACACATACACATACACATACACATACACATACACATACACATACACATACACATACACATACCCATACACCCACACATACACATACACATACACATACGCATACGCATACACATACGCATATGCATACGCATACGCATACACATACCCATACACATATGCATATGCATACCGATAGGCATATGCATACACATACCCATATGCATACGCATACGCATACACATACCCATACACATACACATACGCATACGCATGCACATATGGATACGCATACACATACACATATGCATACGCATACGCATACACATACCCATACACATACACATACACATACACATACACATACACATACACATACACATACACATACACATACACATACACATACACATACACATACACATACACATACACATACACATACACATACACATACACATACACATACACATACACATACACATACACATACACATACACATACACATACACATACACATACACATACACATACACATACACATACACATACACATACACATACACATACACATACACATACACATACACATACACATACACATACACATACACATACACATACACATACACATACACATACACATGCACATACACATACACATACACATACACATACACATACACATACACATGCACATACACATGCACATACACATGCACATACACATACACATACACATGCACATACACATGCACATACACATGCACATACACATGCACATACACATACCCATACACATACACATACACATGCACATACACATACACATACACATACACATACACATACACATACACATACACATACACATACACATACACATACACATACACATACACATACACATACACATACACATACACATACACATACACATACACATACACATACACATACACATACACATACACATACACATACACATACACATACACATACACATACACATACACATACACATACACATACACATACACATACACATACACATACACATACACATACACATACACATACACATACACATACACATACACATACACATACACATACACATACACATACACATACACATACACATACACATACACATACACATACACATACACATACACATACACATACACATACACATACACATACACATACACATACACATACACATACACATACACATACACATACACATACACATACACATACACATACACATACACATACACATACACATACACATACACTTACACATATACACATATAGATATGCATGGGTATGTGCATCTGCATATGCATACACATACATGAACACATACACATACATATGCACATATACATATGTAGAGACACACACACACACACACACAAACATACACACAAACACACACACTCACACCCTATACACACAAACACACACACACATACATGCAAAACACATGCACACACAAATGCACAGAGATGCATACACAGATACATACATAGATAGACACACACACACACTTACACACACATACACACACATACACACACATACAAACATACACACAAACACACATACACATGCACACAGACATAGACACATACACATACACATACACATACACATACAAAGACACACAGAGACACATACATATAGACACATACACACACACACACGCACACATACAGAGAGACACATACACATGCACATACCCATACACATACGCATACACATACACATATGTATACACATTTGCATACGCATACACATATGCATACGCATACGTGTACGCATACGCATACGTGTACGCATACGCATACGCGTACGCATACGCATACGTGTACGCATACGCATACGTGTACGCATACGCATACGCGTACGCATACGCATACGTATACGCATACGCGTACGCATACGCATACACATACACATACACATATGCATGTTTGGAATGATGGATGGACACTTCAAGAGAATGAGTAGGTATTGCCAAATCCTGCTTAGTACCAGCCCTTTGATGCTTCAGAGTTGATAAGTGGACCTTCTTAGCTTTCCAATGACACCATAAAATGGCCTATGTACTTTGGAAATGATGTGTGAAAAAGTTGAATCAAAACAGACTACTTTGAACTTCAAGTCTTCAAGAAAACCTTCTATTTTTGGCTAGACACCTGTTGTATCTTTTGCTGAGTATGAGCAGCACAGTAGGAATTGGAAAAATTCCTTTTAGGGGTATCTAATTAGCATATCAAGCTAACTATTCCAAGTGGACTTTGAGCTGTTCCAACAAGCTATAGATCTTTGAATTTGGTGTAGGAAGGAGTGAGATATGCTCTCCACAAGTTGACAGACTTTCAGAGACTATGACAAAGAACTCAAAAATGAACATTGTAGATATATGTATTAATGAACAATGTTGTACAATGCCATAGGCTTAATGGTGTAGATAGGTGTGGGCTAGAGTGTAGGCCTCACACACACACTCAAAAATGAGAATGAGAAGCTCGGAAGTGACTTGCATACCCGCGACTTTTTGATGATCACTTTTATAGTAGTTGAGTTCAAAGTTTGAATTTGAATTCAAACTTTTGGCTCTCTATAACCATGCTCCTACATCCTAGGAGATATTCTCTTAATTTATTGATGCTTTACAACTAATAAAGTCCACGACTCCCTTGGGTAGGTGGTTACAAAGATTCCAAGTCAAATATGACTTTTACAAAGTGTAAATGAGTAATTATCTTCAAGCATTGGTTCCCATGCTTCTCCATATGTGTATGGTCTTTAAGCCAAATGTGTAGGCTTGTGAATTGCACCAACAGCTCCTCCTCAAGCCAAACATTTTGGCTTGGTCTTCATCTTCAGACTTCATGTATATCCTACAATCCAATCATTGATTTGAACCTGCAAAGTTTGGTTCCATCCAATGCTTTAGTTAACAAATCTGCACACTACATGTTGGTTGATACATATGTTAGTTGAATGTCCTTGCTTAATAGCTTCTCTCTCACATAATGGTAATGGACCTCTCACATAATGGTGAGGTAGTATACAAACCCAATTCTGTATACAATAACTTGATCCATATGGCTTCTTGAGTGGCATTTGCCAATCCTCTATACTCAACCTCTGTAGAAGATAAAGCAGCAGTGGGTTGCTTCTTTGAAGACCATGATATTGGTTTATCACCTGCAATTGAAATGTATCCTGAAGTGCTCCTGCTATCATCCTTGCATCCTGCCCAATCTGCATCTAAATAAATCTTGATATCCAAGTCTGAAGTGTAAGGGAAATACAAACCATGATGTTGAGTACCCTTGAGGTACTTTAATATCCTTTTGGTAGCCTCCAAGTGAGGTGCCCTAGGCATCCTGCAATTTAAACTTCTTCAACATATCATGTATGTATTTTTTTTGAGTAATATATATTCCAGAGTTAGTATAGACTAACTCAAGTCCAAGAAAATACTTTAGTAATCCAAGATCAATGATCTTGAACTCCTTCATCATCTGGTTCTTGATTTGTCTGATTCCGTTGACATCATTACCTGTAAGTATGATATCATCAACATATACACATATGTATATTACCTCTGAATTACTTCTCTTGATGAATAGAGAAGTGCCTGCCTTGCTCATGACAAAACCTTAGTCTTGAAGGTATGTGGTCAACCTGTGATTCCATGCCCTAGGTGCCTGCTTTAATCCATAAAGGGCTTTATTCAATTTGCACACATATGTTACCTTGTTTGGATCCTCATAGCCAGGAGGTTGTGACATATATACCTCCTCTGAAATCCATCCATTCAAAAAGGCATTTTTTAACATCCAATTGATACATGTTCCAATTCTTAGATTCAGCCACACTCACCAACACCCTGATGGTTGGCATCTTGGCTACAAGTGAGAGTGTTTCTTCATAGTCAATGCCTTGGGTTTGTGCAAAACCCTTGGCCACCAATCTGGCTTTGTACATGTTTATTGACCCATCATAATTTCTTTTGAGTTTATAGATCCATCTGGATCCAATAGGTACTAGTTCACATGTGTCACTTTCTTTGAGTGCTTCAATCTCCTCATCCATAGCTTCTTTCCATTCTATCTGAGTTTTTGCTTCTTCATATGATCCTGGTTCTTCAATTGACAAGTCTTTGGCAAGATAAATAGAATGTTTAGTAACAAGAGAGGTATCATACCCATATCTGATAGGTTTTTTGCTCTCCCTTTGTGATCTTCTGATTGATTGATTCGGAGATTCAGGTATGTCTTCAAGTTTCTTCATCTTGACTTTGACTTTGGACTTCCATGCCTTAAATTCTTCAAGATTGATAATGTCTTCATCATCTGAATTGGTGTCTTCATTCTGAGTAGGTTCCTCCTTAGCAAGACTTGGAAACTCTTCCTCCAAGTCTTAGGGTAGTTTAAACTTTCTGCATTCATTCTCATACCAAGAATCATTTTCATCAAAGACAACATCTCTACTAACCATGAATCCTTTATTTGAAGGGTTGTAGAACCTATACCCCTTCTCATTTAGATCATATCCAATAAAGATACATTTTTCAGCCTTAGGGTCTAGCTTACCTCTTATCTGAGAAGGAATGTGTACATATGCTACACATCCAAATATCCTGCAATGATCAAGTGAGGGTCTCTTCCCATGCCATGCTTCATAAGGAGTCATCCCATCAAGGGACTTAGATGGTAACCTGTTTATGAGGTAAGTGGCAGTAGATACACTCTCTGCCCATAGGTAATTAGGTAATTTCTTTTCATTTAACATTGACCTAGCTGTTTCAACAATCAATCTATTTCTTCTCTCAGCTACCCCATTTTGTTTAGGAGTATACCTTGTGGTGATTTCTCTCTTGATTCCTCTGTCCTACAAGAATGCTTCAAACTCATTGGTGAAGTACTCACCTCCTCCATTTGACCTTAGTCTCTTTATATTTCTTCCTGTCTGATTCTCAACAAGTGCAAGATATTTTTTAAAACAATTGAACACTTCATCTTTGTGCTTCATAAAGTACAATATAGTCCACCTGCTATAATCATCAATAAAAGATACATAGTACCTTGATCCTGAGATTGAGGGGTCTTTAATTGGTCCCCATACATCTGTATGGACAAGTTCTAGGTAGTCCTCATGCATCTAGCCTTTCCTTGAGAATGGTAACCTGTGAGACTTTCCAAACTGACAAGCACCACACTTGTAGATCATATGTTGCTTGGATACATTAGGTATCCCAAGCACACATTGGTCCCTGTATATTTGCTTCAAGGTTCTTTCTCCTACATGCCCTAATCTCTTATGCCAAATCTCAAGCTCTAAAAGTGTTTGATCTTTATAATTGTATAGTGCAATATTCTTTGTATCTTCTAGCTCAAATGTAAAAAGTCTACCTGATTTTTCTCCTTTAGCTATTCTCTTGAACCCGTCTTGGATCTTCCACAAATGCTCCAAATTGATTGAATCTGACCTGCAAACCTTTTTCCACAATCTGTCCAACACTTATCAAGTTTTTTGTAATGGTTGGTACATATAGTACCCTACTCAACAAGTTTTGATTTCCATCACAAGTCTTAACATTTCCAACTTTAACTACTGAGTGCTTGGTGTCATCGCCTGTTTGTACTTGATGCTTACCTCTTGGTTCTTCAAGGTCAGAGAGTAGAGCTACATTGGAAGCCACATGATTTGAGCATCTTGAGTCAATGTAGAAGAGATGGTCATCATTTGTACGTGGTTTTGAAGTCATGTTCATGATCAGAAGAGAATCATCTTGCTCTTCTATATAGTTGTTGTAGTCCTTTCTGGATTTGAATCCTCCTTGGTAGTTCCCATTGTAGTTGTTGTTGTAGTTGTTGTTGTACCCTTGATGATGGTTGAATCTGCCTCTTGACTGTGAGTATCCACCTCTTTGATATCCTCTTCCTCTCTGATTCTTGTAATTCCTGAAACACTCATATGTAGTATGATTTGATAAACCACAAATGTTGCATGGTGAGGAGTTATAAGATCTCCCCCTACCTTGCTTACCTCCTCTGCCCCTTCGTCTTGATGATATACCTCTCCCTGCATAGTTGGCTTGGGAGGTAGTGCCTTCATCTTCTATCTTCTTGTTCTTGCCTTTATCTTTAGACTTACTTTTATCAGTGTATAGGGTAGAAGAGATATTACCTTTGGATGTGTCTCCATTCTTGTTGAGCTTGGCTTCATGAGTGAACAATTGCCCCATGAGAGTGGTAAGATCTGGAATTTGCATGTCCATGTATAGGTCCATGACAATGGTGAAACTTTCCCACTTGTCATCAGCTTTAATCCCATTGATCACTTGCCTTACTATCTGCTCGTCTTCAATATCTTCTCCTATGCTTGCTAACTGATCTGCTACATCTTTAATCTTAGTCACAAACTCTGAAATAGCCTTCTTAGGTTGCTTTCTTAGTGTGGTGAATTCAATCCATAATTGATTTTTTCTAGCCCTTGTGTTGGAAGAAAAATAGGATGACAAGGTTTCCCAAGTCTCTTGGGATGTCTTACAGTTTCTAATATGTGGCAAAATAAAATCAGAGATGGAGTTGAGTAAGTAAGACCTTGCTAATGCATCCTTGGCACACCATGTGTTGAGCTTTTCATGTTCTTCCTTTGTTGGTAGCCCTGTGGTTTTGAATGAGGGCAATTCCTGATCTCTTGAGATGTATCCATAAAGTAAACCTTTACCCCCAATTTTTTAGGACTGTTGCAGACTTCGGCCAGTGATCACCTCGACAAACTTTTCTCTGAAATGGCTGAATAGAAATCCTTGCATGCACACTTGCATGTACAAATGCATGTACACACCCATGAACACATCCACATGCATGTCAACATGCTCGTCTACATGCACATGCACGTCCACATGCACATGCACGTCCACATGCACATGCACGTCCACATGCACATGCATGCCCACATGGACATGCACCTCCAAATGCACATGCACATCCACATGCACATGCACATCCACATGCACATGCACATCATCATGCACGTCCACATGCACATGCACTTCCACATGCATGTCCACATGCAATGCACATGCACATGCACATCCACATGCAAATGCACATGTACAGACACACACCATCACATGCACAAATACACAAACACACATGCATATACACATACACATACAAATACACATACACAAGTGTACAAATACAAATACAAATACACATATGCATACACATACACATATGCATGCACATATGCATACGCATGCGCATGCACATATGCATACGCATGCGCATGCACATATGCATACACATGTGCATATGCATACACATGTGCATATGCATACACATGCACATATGCATACGCATACACATGTGCATACGCATACACATGTGCATATGCATACACATGTGCATACACATACACGTGCATGCGCATACAAATGTGCATACACATACGCATACGCATACGCATACGCATACGCATGTGCATACACATGCATATACGCATACGCATGTGCATACACATACGCATATGCATGTGCATACGCATACGCATACGCATGTGCATACGCATATGCATACGCATGTGCATACGCATACGCATGTGCATACGCATACGCATGTGCATACGCATACGCATGTGCATACGCATACGCATGTGCATACGCATACGCATGTGCATACGCATACGCATACGCATACGCATACGCATACGCATACGCATACGCATACGCATACGCATACGCATACGCATACGCATACGCATACGCATACGCATACGCATACGCATACGCATACGCATATGCATACGCATACGCATACGCATACGCATGTGCATACGCATACGCATGTGCATACGCATACGCATACGCATGTGCATACGCATACGCATGTGCATACGCATACGCATGTGCATACGCATACGCATGTGCATACGCATACGCATGTGCATACGCATACGCATGTGCATACGCATACGCATGTGCATACGCGTACGCATACGCGTACGCATACGCATACGCGTATGCCTATGCATACGCATACGCATACGCGTATGCATACAACATACACATACACATACACATACACATACACATACACATACACATACACATACACATAGAGACACAAAATGGTACACACGCACAAAGAAAAACACACACAAATGCATACACATACACATACACATACACATACACCTATGCATATACCTACGCATACGCATACACATACGCATATGCATATGCATATGCGTATGTGTATGCATATGCATATACATAGGTAGAGGCATATGAATATGCATAGGCATATGCATATGCATATGCATACACATACACATACACATACATACACATACACATACACATACACATACACATACACATACACATACACATACACATACACATACACATACACATACACATACACATACACATACACATACACATACTGTTGCTCTAGCTCAATGGTGAGAACCACGTTAATAAGCTCCACCTCCTTAATTGTCAATCCGCGGAAGAGATAGGAGTGATATGAAGATCGTGAACGTGAGATGAAGTGAGAGTGAAGGTGAGAAGCATGGAAATGCACACACACATACACACACACTACGAAGAGACAAGCAAGACACAATGGAAGGTGAGAAATCAACTCTATTACTCAAGAACACTATTACAAGCTCAAAAGAACTCTAACCTCAAACAAGCTAACCTCAAAAATGAGCTCTCTAGCTCTTTTTATAGTTTCTAGACTAGTTTTGACCGGTTTCACATCTAGTGACCGGCATAGTTAAAAATTAGGTCCTAGATGCTATTTGGAAGGGTAAACGATGTCTAAAAATAACGAAAATTGATACGCTTGTTCTACCTAAGCTCCTCAAGCTCGAGGACTCCTCGGCTTGCACAAAATGGAGCTATGGATTACAAAATGGGGTTTTCTATGTTACATATGTTACCATAGTGATAAAAATCACTGTTGGAGGTTTTTGAAAAGTATTTTTAGAACATGATTCTTTGAAAAAAGATTTGACTGGCTCCCTGCTCCGTTGTTACATGCTTCCGCGTCGTCTGTGCCTCTGGCTGCTTCCAACAACCCCCTCCCTCTCGCTTCTGTCGTCCCTGACAGAACCTTGTTGTGAGGTCTGCCAGATATAGTTCTGTAGGAGGTCTTGAGCGAGGGTGTGCTCGGAGATACGAATGCCTCGGGCCAGGTCGGCCTCGAGTTTCTCCCAGTCTATTGGTTGCGGTTCTTCTGGGGGTGGGAGCTGATAGTGTGTGGAATAGACCATTCGTTCACAGGCAAATAAGTGTAATAAATGTGTAGGCCTGCTTATGAATACCTCTGAATGGTATTCCCAGAAGCCGGTTGTGAACATCTCTTCGAATGTCTGCTTGTAGCACGCCGGTAGATATTTTATTCTTCAATGCTAGGCATAACACACCCGTAGCGATGGCGTTGTACTCATATCGTATACCAGATCGAAATTGCCATGCTCAAAGCCCGGGGTGTTGACATGGGGTGCCTTGACGCGTCGGAAGACTTTAAAAATCATTTGCATCATGTCAAAGATTTTGACAGTCATATGCGCATCTATATCGTCCATATGCTTTAATCTAGGGAGCCAGTGGCGAATTGTAGCCATCATGTAGCCAACAGTTGGTAACTCAATGGGTGGCTTAAAATAGGGGTAATTCAACCAATCCTGACACTGCTTATTGTTTTGTACCTTAATAGCAAAGGCAGTCCAGGAGCGGCGTCGTGGTACTGGTCCCCAACATGGGTTGTACTTCAAATGCAAAGGTGCCTTTACCCATGTACTCATCATTTCTGGATACTGCTGTAATAACTCTTTTCGCCACTCTGGTTGATAGATCTTTCCTTGCTGCGCATCTAGTGGCAAATCATCCGCCTCGAACTGAGTTGCATGCGATGGTTTCTTACCTGTCTCTTTCTCAATGGCTAACTGGTATTCGGCCATTAACATGAAATACGGTTTATACTGTAGCTCATGCCCAGATATGTATCGTCGCGGGGCCAAATGAGCAAAGAATGGAGACTGTAATATTCTTTCTTCTATCATCGCCATGGCATGTAATTGTGCCTCTACTCTCGCTGAGTGCGTTGTTCCAAGTTCCTCAATAGTCTTCATCCACGCGGGGGTCGGAAGTTCGTACGTCATCTGACCTTCGGCCGTGACGCGTCTGCTTGGGATGGGCTGTGGCTCGTATGCCTCTTCAAACGTTTCCTCCACCGGAATGGTGACCGTTTCTTCCTCAGCTGGAAGCTCAGGTGGGGAATCTGGCCTTGGTGGTGCTTCATATACTGCGATCCTTGATTCAAGGTGTGATACCTGGGCCCGTAATGAGTTGAGTTCCTCTAGGAGGTCAAGAGAGGGGTCCACAGGTGCTGGTACATCTTGGTGTGCCGGTGCTCGTAACTGGAGTAATTTGTGATCTTCTTTGAGTTTCTGTAACTCCTCGTTCATGCGGTCGTATTCATCTAGTAATCTTACATGATCGTCTAGCAGCATCCTCATTGAGTCTGAAGGAATGGCTTTGAACCTGCTAGGACGGAGTGGTTGGTCTGGGTGGTCGAGCGCTGCTTCTAAGTTTTCTCGGTTCTGATCCTGTAAGCGCTGGTTTTCTTCCTTGGCGGCTACTAGGTGTCTTCGTAGTAAGCCCATGTTTCGTGTTAGCGTTGCATTGCGGATTGTCTGGGCTCTTAATAAGTTATCCAGGTCAGCAGTTGCTTCCTTGGTCTTTTCTTCGCTTTCTAGTTCCAATTTGTGATAAGCCTCGCGTAATTCCTGGTATCGGGTGTTCAGAGAGGCATTCTCAATAGACAATAAATTAAGCTGCGACTGTAAGTCATTGGTTGTCCTCTGCAGCTGCTGATAATTATCACCAAGAGATGTGAACTCATCTCTTACTTGCGTCATACACATGAACATCTGTCGGAATGCATTATCTACAGTGGGTGATAGTATTAATGGGGTGCTAAATGAAGATGCAGTTGGTGTAGATGCAACGGGAATGGGGAATGGGGGTGGGAAGGTGGATGATGTAGTGATTGTTGAAAATTGTGATGTGCCTAAAAATGTTTGTGCCGTGAGTGAAGTGAGTGATGGTGCAGTGGGTGGTGAGATGTCCATGTCAGTGGACGTATCTAGTGCGGTGACCGTGAATATGGGTGTGATCGTGGGTACTCGTGCTGGTGTAAATACGGGATGTACAAAGGTTGAGGGGTAATTTACAGGGGGGCTGGCTGGAGCAGCTTGGTAGAAAGGGGAAAGAGGGGTTACAGTGGGTCGGGGAGGTGAGACGGGGGAGAAGGTTAATGGCGGTGGGAATGGGAAAATGGGTTTTGGAGTTGTGGGGAAAGATGGAAAAGATTGATGAAGGAATCGGTTGGATAGAAAGGTGGGTGTGGGAGGGGGTAGACTAGGGCTAATGGGTGCGGGAATTGTGGGGTTAGTGGTCGTAAAGACAATTTCTGCAACGCCACCGACGAATGAAGATGTTGGTCTGGGGGAAGGAGGGTGAAGAGGGGAGGCTGGATGGACGGGCGGTGAGAGAGGAGCGGTTGGGGTGGTCGGTACTTCAGTGACTACTGAGGTTTGTACAGCTGTAGCGCGGGGTGGGGAATCTACAAAGATGGTTTCTACAGCCAACGAACTTTCGGGGACGAGGCGTGCCTCCTTGGCTTGTTCAGAAGACTGTGCTCCTGTTGGTACACGAATGTATTCGCCGGGCTTTGAAAGTAGTCGTACTCTGTGGGGGTCAAACTGTGGTAGTGGCTTTCGTTGCAAGTACCTGAGGGCTTCGTTGGAGCCTACTGATTTGACTAACTCTCTGAATCCTTTGATGTATGCGTCTTCGAATCCGCTTGTGACAAGTTCTTGTTCTATTATTGTTTGACTCTCTTCCTCTGTCAGCTTTTTGCGTGCCCAAACTTTTTCCATAGTTCTATACAGCTTCTTGATAGTTAGTAAGCTGCTGCTTCGTAAGTTTCATCTTCATGGGTACTTGTATCACCATGTGTGTCTGTTTGTTGGCCTTGGCCATCTGTCTGTTCATGCTCTTGGGATTCCTGTGTTCCCTGGCTAGCTTCGTCATCTCCTTCGTCGTCATCGGTTGCTGTTCTTTCGTCATCAGAGCTGGACACGATCTGTCCTTGTGGCTGATCCCTGGGTGTGGTAGGGTAGCTAGGCCTTTCAAATTCTTGAGAAAACAATTGTCCTTCTGAAAACTGGAACTCATTGGAGAATGCATCGGGCATCTCAAAATCAAACGTTTGGTCCACTCTGCTTGTCCTGGTTCTAAATGGGGTATTGGAAAAGAGAAAGCTTCCGCACCAATAGTGGTGGGAAGTTCAGCTGCTGTGGTGATAGGTTCTGTGGTTGTGGCTGCTTGGGGTGCAACAGTACTGGTGGTGCCCTCCGGCGTAACTGGTCTTGATAATCGTATACGAATTGGTGGTACCGTGGGAGTGGCTGCTGTTGGTGACTGCTCTGGAGATGGTTGTGGCGAGGGTGATTCTGGGACTTGTAGGCACGGGATAGTACCTCTCATCCGCTTTCCGGCTCTGCCTTTGCTAGACTTTCTTGCCTTCCTAGTGGTGCCTTTGAATGCTTTCAGTTCCTCACTGGTCATGGCACACTCAATTGGTAAGTCATACGCCAAGCACATATATATGATCCTGGTGAGGGCGCAGCACCCATTGATTACCTTCTTTCGCTCCCACCTATGTTGTGCCAAATAGAGCTGATCAATTATCCAGTTGGCTAGATCAACCGTTTGCGGTCCAGTACATGCTAAGTACAATCCAAACCAGATTCTCTTGTGAGGCATGGTAAAACGATCCTGAGCAGGGAAAGCAAAGTGCTGCATGCATATCCGTAATGGCTTGGAAAGCTCACGGGTTATGGCTGAAATATCCTCCCACTTAGTTACGTCACCACGTTTCATCTGCTCTGGGACTAGCCGTTCTCTCTCCGTCGGAGTATGCGTTCCATGTATTTTGAGAGCTGCACGAATTAAATCTTTGGACAAATAAAACCTTCTGAATGGAGGGTCATTTACCAAGGATGGTAACATGAATGTTCCGGGTAGATCCTTGTTCTCTGAAGCTGTCAAGGTGGTTACTAGGTAAAAGCATCTGTAAAAATCGGGTTTAGGCAGAGGGTCACTAAAATATTCTGTAAATCCCGCTCGTGCCCAAACGTGCGTTAAATCTTGTGTATTCTGCAGTCCTTCAAATTCTCTTGAAAAGAACTGGTACTTGGTCCATGTGCGAAGATCAAATGCCAAATTGGCCTCAAATATGAAATCAGCTTCTGCTAATGGTCCTGCTAAGCCTTGAAACCAGTGAGAATTACGATGAATCTTCTCAGTATATCCTCTAGGAGGATCGTCGATTGGCATGGGTCCTGGAAAACCTTGAAACTCTGGTGGTTGCATCGTAGGATAAGATTCCGCGAGTAATTCTCCAATATTGGCCATTGGTGTGCTTGGGCCAGCTTCTGATGGTCCTTCTTCGGTTTGCATGATGACTGACGAGCTAATGGAAAAGATCTGCTACAAAAGATTAGCACATTAGTATGGAAATTAATTATGATCCCATTAAGGTGAGACCGCAATCCCTTTCCATAACCGATGTGTAACCCATGTAGCCAAGTGTCATGAAGTGATTGATGCAATGATTCTTTGTAGAGCTAATGTAGGTCTCTAGACACCTACATGGTCAGATTATGCATACATTTCTTGATGAGCTTTTATTATGCATGATGTGGGGTTTTGGTGTATGAATTTATACAAGGTTTGGTTGAGGGTGAATTATTACAAGGGTGGAGTTTAAACGGGGTGGGAGAATTGTTAGATAAGGGGGTACAAGAAGACGTCTGGATACGTTTCGGTATCCCTTTCCTAAGAGTCTTTGAGTGGGTGGTGTGTTTCTGCTGAGGGACGAAAATAGGTATCGGGTTTGGTGGTATTGAAGGATGAAAATATTTCTGAGGGGTATATATTACATGGCTTGAGGGTTGGGCTATAATACATTGTTTGGGTACCCAAATCTGCATGGGTGTGGGTCGATTGATAAGATACTTCTTGGCGATCCAAATCTGCCGAGTATTTGTACTTGGGGAAGAAGATCGAGGGGACTTTGGATGCTGACTCTGCTTCTGTTGAAACTTTGTCCTGTTCTCGTCTGAAGTGTTGCCGATAGCCTGTGGTTGCTGTCCTTTTGGCACCCATATTTGTTTCGTGCCACTTGTTCTGTGATGTTGATACTGCTGCTTTCCTTGCCTTGTCTGGTGGTGTCGTCGGTCTGGGTTCCTCTGTTGTGGTTGACTCGTTCGTGGTTGGGTTTGAGAGGTCCATTGGACGCTCTGCTTTGGAAAAGAAGGGAGATCCAACACTTGCGTGACCTGCCCATTAGGAAGTGATTCGTTCTTTATCTTTAATCTAGGCCAGTCCACAGCAAGTTTGGAAGGATGAGCACCGCAGGGTGTTGTGCTCATTTGGCTGCTGATGCAACCCACCTGACCGCTGATTGTGTTCATCTGCCCTAGTGGTTGGGTAGCTGCCCCTTCTAGTTTGCAGGAAGCCCCAGGGAAGATCTCTTGTCGTCCTTCTGATTGACAATTGTCCCTAGCCAAGCCCGAGTGGGTTGGTGTAGACGTAACGTGACTGGTCTGACCCAAGATCTTCCGGTCTTCCGTCGCATGCGTTTCATAGGGTCTAGGGTTACAAACCTCAATCGGAATGCCGTTAGGGAAGTCAAGCGGTATCACTCGCTTCTGTTCTAAGGTTCCAATTTGTAAGGAGCCTTGTCTAAGATTTAGGTCCACTGAGTGATCGTATAGCCAATCTTGGCCAAGGATTAGGGGTTCTATCAGGTCGTCATCATGGCACACTAGTAGCTTCGCTGTCATGGTCACATCCTTAATGAGGATAGGAAGGTCCACCTCACCCATGCAAGGGGTTTCCATGCCTCCTAGCCCTACGAGGTATGCTTCAATTGGCCGCATTTCTATTCCTGAATCCTTATAGTGGGACCATCTAATAGCACTAGTCGCAGCACCTGAGTCAATTAAAGCCCTGAGCTCTTGGCAACGGTTGCCGTGCTCTAGCCTGACTGTAATGAATGGTCTCCTGTCCACTATACTAGGATGAGTGGTTGACTTTACTTGACACATGGCCATGGGATATCTGGGTGTAGTTTCCAGATGGTTATAATGTTCTCTCCCTAGTCCTTGTCTTCTTAACTTCATGCGTTTAATGCGTTCTATTGCTTCTGCCTGAGCTTCCGCTCGTATTCTATTTTCTTCCTCCTTGTGCTTCTTTGCCAACATGAGTCGTCTAAGCATATCCTCAGTAAGAGGTTCCTGATATAGCTTGACTCTACAGCCACTAATATAATTAGGCATTATATCTCCTTCTAAAGTGGCTAATTGTACTGCTCCACTTGTTGATAGTCTGTTAATGATCATAGGTCCATAACCTCGCTTTTCTAACTTACGTGCGTGTTGTTTCAGCGTATATACTAGAACTAAATCTCCTTCTTTTAAGCCTTTATCTTTCACATGTGCATCAAAATATGCTTTCTGTCGCTTCTTCGCTGCATATATTCCTGCTGCTGCCTTTAGCCTGGTTTCTCCTAATCGTTCCAAGTCCATTATTCTCGTTGATAATTCATGGCCGGTCCACTGATGTTCTTGTGCAACCTTAAGGGTCGGTATCAAGAAGTCCAAAGGAAGCAACATCATTCTGACCAAAAACCATCTGAAAGGGAGTTGCATTGAGTACGGTCTTGTAGGCCACTTGATATGCCCAAACAGCGTGGTGTAACTGTTTGTCCCAATCTGAACGTTTGTTGTTCACGAGTTTCGTCAGTACGTTACAAAGGATCTTATTGGTGCTTTCAGCCTGACCATTGGCCTGAGGATGATATGGTGCAGATTTCTTGTGAATCACCATAAAATCCTGTAACAAATATTCAATGACTTGGTTTAGAAAGTGAGTGCCTCGATCGCTCACTAACTCTATAGGCAATCCATATCTTGTAAAGACATTCTCAAATAAGAATTTTGCAATTGTGTGTGCATCATTCTTTTTGTGGCTTTTGCCTCTACCCATTTCGTCAGATAATCTGTGGCAACAATAATGTATTCCGCATGTGTACCTTTTGCAGGGGGGTTAATGGGTCCTACAAAGTCTATACCCCACTTAGAAAATGCACGTCCGCCCATCATGGGTTTCAATGGCATTTCATCTCTGCGAGTAGGAAACTGAGTTCTTTGGCACACATCACATCTCTTGACATAGGTATGAGCATCCATGTGAAGAGTGGGCCACCATAATCCTGCAAAGAGGATGGCTTTGATTATCCTATCGGGTCCAAAATGACCTCCTGCAACACCTTGGTGTGCAGTCTCTAGTATGCTCAGATAATCGCTCTCATGAACACATTGTCTTAGATATCCATCTCGTCCTCTTTTGTATAGGTTATCGCCAATAAGTGAATAATCTTGAGCTTCCTGCTCTAGACTGCGTTGTCGTGCTAAGGTCATGCCTTGAGGGAATGTCTTCGTCCTCAAGTATGTCACTAATTGTTCACTCTAGTCTGGTGTGAGAGACACGTGATATAGTGTAGCATGCTCTACTGGTGGTCTTTCACAACAAACATGGCATTCTTTACACAATTTGTAGACATCTTCTTCCATCGAAGGCCAATATACTCCTAGTCTGTGCAGAGTCTGTAATGTTCGATGTTTTGAATGATGTTGCTTTAATGCACCTATGTGTGCTAATTGCAACCAATTCGCATGTTCTGATTCATTTACACAACAAGCAAGAATCTTTTGATTATCCTGTTTATATATGCTTCCTGCCATTATTTGGTATCTCTGAGACTTGGTAATCTCTCCCTCTTTGATCTTTATCCTAGTATTCTTGGGTCCGTATGTCAGAATAGGTACTATAGGTTTAGCCCATTCTGGTGATATCTCAAGGTTAAACAAGTATGCATCTGGTAGATCATCCGCTACTCCTTGAGGAGCTTCTCCTGAGGTTAATCTCGAAAGGTGGTCAGCTCTAAGATGTGTCTTTCCTTTCCTGACTACGACTTCAAAATCATACTCCATGAGTAATAGAAACCAACGTATTAGTCGTCCTGTGTTACATGGTTTGTTGACTAAGTACAATAGGGCTTGATGATCTGTAAAGAACTTGAATTTGTTGGCCAACAAGTAGTGCCTAAACTTCTTTACTGCGTAGATAATCCCTAATCCTTCTCGTTCCGTCGTGGTGTAATTTCTTTCTGCTGCGTTCAATTGTCTGCTCGCGTAAGCTATGGGGAGATCTATGTTACCTTCATTCGTGGGTTGTGCTAACACACATCCTATGGCGTAATTGGATGCATCCACATGTACATGGAATGGCTTACTCCAATCTGGGGTAGTCAATATAGGTGCTGAGCACAAGCGTCGTTTAAGTTCATTGAATGAATTTTCACATTCATTTGTCCATTCGAAATTGGTTAAAAGAGAGTACAAAGGCTTGGCTATGATTGCATACATGTGTATGAATCTCCTATAATATCCGCAATGGCCCATAAATGCCTGTACCTCTTTCACATTAGTTGGTCTAGGTAATTCTGCAATTACCTTCACCTTTTCTTCATCCGTAGAGATTCCATTTTTTGACACAATGTGTCCTAGAATTTTGCCTTGTCTGACCATGAAAACGCATTTTTCTGGGTTCAAACAAACCTGATATTCTCGACATTTGTCAAATATTTGTCTTAACTCTGGGATATGTGTCTGTCTTACATTTGAATGTGCACATAAGTCATCGACATAAACTTCCAAACTCTTGCGTAAGAATTCCTTGAAAACATGACACATGAGTCGCTGGAAAGTGGCGGGTGCATTTGTTAAGCCAAATGGCATTACCCGAAATGCAAATATGCCCCATTCAGTGGCAAAAGCCGTCTTGTGTTGGTCCTCTGGAGCAATGGCTACTTGATTATAACCTGAGAATCCATCAAGAAAGCTGTAAACTTCCTTGCCCGCAACTCTTTCCAATAGATGTTCTGTGATAGGAAGAGGATAGCTATCTCTAATCGTTGCGGCATTAACTTTTTTAAGGTTAATACACACACGCAATTTTCCATTCTTCTTGGGCACAACCACAATGGGGGATACCCATTCGGTATGCTCAATTTCATAGATGAATCCTGCTTCTATCAATCGATCTATCTCCTCTTTAATCTTCGCAGCGTAATTATCATTGTACGTGTAAGGTTTCTGTTTTGTCGGTTTTGCATCTGGAGTCATAGGGATTCTATGAGAACATATATCTCGATCTACTCCTTTCAAATCTTTGTAACTCCAAGCAAAAACATCTCTATATTCGCGCAATAGGGCAACGAGCTCTTCTTCTTCTTCAGTTGTCAAATCATGCCCTATGTATGTACATTTCTCTTCTTCTCCTTCTATGGCAACTATTATTTTCTTGGTTTTCTCTCGGTTATCATATACTTGTCCGTCATTCGCTTTTCTATTAGGCATTCGTACCATGATTCTTCTATCTTCGATTTCATATTTCTTGAAGTTCTCGGGTACCTCAAACAAAGATTCTTCTTTTTCTGTCGTGGTTTCTTTCTTCTTTCTTTTCTTGCCTTCACTCTTGTTAGTCACTTCCGTGGCTAACCTCACCTCATTCGTAATTTCCTCGTGTCTCTGAGTGTGAGTCTCTACCTCGAAAAAATATTCTTCCTCTGATGCAAAGGGTGGGTACATGATAATTGATTCTAAATCAAAATCACTCGCATCCTCAAATGCATCAGTGCTAGGTTCACATTCTTCTAAAATTGAATCACTCATGATTGGCTCTATCGTGAAAACTGAAATGTCATAGCCATCCTCGTCACAGTGGGGTGTCCACTGTTCTTCATTGATGGCTACATCCATGGTTGCTAGGATTTCTGCCCAACCATGGGGTTCAAACTCTTCGTCTGGGAATACTACAGGTGCGTAGGCTGGATCTTGAAGGGTTCGTGGATGTTGTTCTGCACCTAAGGTCCTCGCTTCTAACCTTTCTTCCTCTTGTTTTGCTACTTTACACATCCATAAATGAGTATCCTCATGCAACCAAGAAGGATCTGATTCTAATGAGTGCACGGATTCTGTCTCTACTGGTGTCTTATGGATGGTATTCCATTGTATTGGGGGTACATCTCTATGTGAATAGTCTTTAAGATTGACTTTGGTAGTCACTCCTAAATGTTGCAAGTACAAAGAATTAGTTCCCCAATCTTGTACAATTTGCAACTGATGCATGAATGGTCGTCCCAATATCATCTCATAAGCATGGTTTTTTGCAAAGTCACAAATGGCAAAGGTATGCTCAAATTCTACGCCACAAGTGGTGAGAGACATGCCTTCTAGTAAGCCTAATGGTTTTTCTATGTGTCCGTCAGCCATTTGTAGCTTCATCCTGGTGGGTCTCAATGCTGGCTTACCCCAACGTTTCCATAAAGCGGTGGTAGCTATGGCTACTCCGGCTCCTGAATCTAAGATGGCTTTCGTGGTGTAGCCCTGATGGGTTATCGGAAGATAAGTGTTACCTTCCTTTCCTTCGCTTACATCTCCAATCTTTTCCACGGGTATTTCTGGTACCTTATTTTGTGATCCTATTTGTGAGGGAGTAGTAGCAAGCTCGGGGAATTGATTTGCTACATGTTTCCACAATTCTGGTTTTACCTTCAATAACTCCTCCAGAGTAAGGTTACATTGTACTTTGGTATTCTTGATCACTTCCGTGTTTCTAGGGATTACTGATTCTTCGTTCCTCACTATTATCGTGGGTGCTCTCATACTAATAGACTTTGCTTCCCAAGGTCCTGTGAACTGAGGTAATTCTTGTAAAGAATTAGATTCAAAGCCTGTGTGTTCACTCAGTTGTTCTTCCTCTACACCATCGTAAATAGAGGGAATGTCTTGGGGAAATTGTTCCTGCAAGTCATCTATTTCTTGAATAGGAGGATGGGTTCCTTGTTCCTTTCTCCATTTCTCTTCTTGGATCTCTCTCAAAAATTCATGTGAGTACCTATGTATGGAAGACAGGTTGTCTTGACTTTCTGAGTTGGGTACTTGAGACAGGGATGGTGCATTCCTTTCCTGTGTCTCTGGGACAATAGGGTTCCTATGCTGATCCTTTTTCTCTTTGCTTTCAATCAAATCTTCTAGCCTCTCCATTAGTCCTTGAAAATGTAATTCCGGTTTTGCCATGTTATTCCAATTAAGATATCTAGAGGCTTCGAACAAAGCTTGTGCTAATTCTACCATCTTCATGCAAAGTTTAGTTCTCTCAATTTCTAGATCAGCTCGAGGGTAGTTTTTGCTCATTTCAGCTACCTGAGGTCCCTCTTTTAATCTAGCCTGATATGCACGAAACATCATGTCTAGATTTTTTGGTATGGGTTCCGCTAAAACTGATCCTGATTTTTGAGCTGGATTCTCTTGATTCAATTCCTGTGAAGTCAATTCTTGGATTTTGGCTCTAGATTCCTTCAAACTTCCTTCCAACTCAGTTATCTTTTTACTCCATTTTCTCTTCATTCTTTCTCTAGAATCTTTCCAAGATTTTGTCTTTTTACTACTAGATTCTGCAACTTCACTACTTCCAGCTACTTTCCCCTGATTAAGTTGTTGGTTCTGTAAGAGCGTCTGGGCTCTTGTGATAGCTTGGATAGGCACATATGTAGGGTTGGATCCATCTGCGTTATTTACAATACCTATCACGTTGATCGGTGTCACATTCGAAGCATTAACATGGTTCTTAGGACAATCTTTGATTATGTGCTCTTTGCCACAATCAGCACAAAAGCCTTGGATGTTATAGTACTGTGATTGTCCTGCTATTGGGGGATGTGGACAATCCTTTATGAAGTGATCTCCTTGGCACCTAAAGCATGGTCCTCTAGGGCCCTGTGGTCTTTGTTGTCTCAATTGGGGTCGTGGATTTGGGTTTGTGTACATCACATTAGCATAGTCGGGCTCCCAACTAGGTTCCACTGGTGGACTATCATAATGATATGTCTCCACATGTTCTGGTGACTCTGTGTAATAAGCGGGTGGACTATCTACATGCGTAGAGTCAAAACTGTTTGAGTGTGGGTCACTCTCTGTGATCAAAGGTGAAGAAGGCACTAAGGCCCTACTTAGGTTCTCTTCTGTAGCAGCGTATTTGACTGAGATGACATTCGCTGGTGGGGGTGGCTGCTGAGCTAAGACAGGTTGAGGTCTCTGTTGAGCCTGGTATGGGTAGTTCTCAGGCGGCCTATAGTAATGAGGCTGAGCATTGTAATGGCCTTGATACCTACCTGGCTGCTGGTATGTTTGCGGGTAGTTCTATCTCACGGTCTGTTTGTTGTATGGGCAGTCCTGAGCCGTATGATTCGTGTATCTTCTCTCAATTGTACAATATTGGCCACTAGGGTTGGCTTGTGGCTGTGGTGCATTGGGACACACATTTGCCATATGGTCACCACCACAGGTGTAACAATGCTTGTTCATTAGCACCCTAGGTTTACTAGAAACTCCTAGTTTCTGTGCCACTTTTTCTGCTAGGTCTTCTATTGAGCTAGACAATTTTGTGGATGCTAGAGATGAACAGTCTGAGTCCTTATAGACCTTTGAGAGTTCCAACTCGTCTCCTAAGTTGTCCTCAATGTCTATACAAATTCTCACACATTGCTCTAGCGTTCTGGGTTCTTTTAGGTACACATAGGAGCGTAGTTTAGAGCTCAACAAGCCATCTAGAAACAATGACACTTGCTTAGCTTGTGAGGGTAGCTCTTACATTGGACATCGTTCAATATATTGTCTAAACCTACGTCCTGCCAGTCTAACTGTTTCCTGAGGAGTCTGTTTAAAGCTATGAATCAACGAAGACGTGTCATGTCTAATCCCACTTTTAGAGAATTCAGTGATGAATGACTCTAAAAAGTGATGGATGTCTCTAAATTGCCTTTGTTGCAAAGGTTGGAACCAAGTTAAAGCGGTATTCTTTAACGTTAGCCCAAATGCGTTGTATTGCGTGAACATGTCTTCAACTTGTTCGGCTCTTAGTACTTGCTTGAATTCTGCAACGTGGTCATAGGGGTCTCCTGTCCCATCAAAGTAATTTTTCATGGATTTCACTAATTGAGTGGGTCTCAATATTCTTGCGTGTTCGCGTGGTCTAGGTAGAGGAAAATCATCTCTACCACCTAGTACTCCATGATCTCTTTGTCTATCCGCTCTATTAGTGTTTGTGGTTGTTCTATCTCTCCCTATGGGGTGATTAAAGCTTACTTCCGATCTCTCTTTATTTCCCTCTCTTTGATTTCCATGGGCTGAGGATGTTCCTGCCCCTTGTTGACTTGTATTCATGTTCGTTCTAGATGGAGGGAATACCAATTCACCTCTCCATGTGTATGTGTTTTTAGCGTGATCAGGCACCACAAAGACTCTTTCTTAAGTCTCATCCAGGTATACAACCTTTCCAGGTGTATCCGGGTCCTTGAACTCGTATATCGTGATGATACCTACCTCACTAAGTAGTTCTGTCTTGTATCTCCAAAAGGCTTCATCAGTTTCTTTATTTACAAACAACTCTATGCTTCTGTTGTCCTGAGGGATCCATTCCGGGATTAGTACTCGTGTCAGTATAGATTTCCCTCTAGGTGTTCTAGGCTCTTCTAATGGTTCTTTTCCTTGAGGTTTTGCTTCCGTCTCTGGTTGAACCACGCCAAACTCGTTGGTATTGTTTGGCTGCGTACTTAAGATGTACATCGTTCCTTCCTTGTCTATGTACGCGTCTCTCTCAAATTTCACCACTGGATGTTCCAATCCAATGGGTTGATCGGGGTTGTGCATTTGCACCACTTGCCTTCGCAAACCATCCTCATAGATGCGAGCACCTAATCGGTTGGTTCGGAGAAACTCTAGTTGTGTTCTATAGGGTCCTTCTGGTTTTTCTAAATAGGCTACATTCGACCCTCCTTCTGGTCTTTCTGCGCTAAATGCCATTTCTGATTCGCTAGTATCTGAGCTCTCGTAGGGATAAATAGTGTTCAATTGTTGAGCCCACGATCGTGCAGTAGTTCTTACACTTGCCTCTGATGATCTAAGGCTTCGCCGGTCTGACTTGCCTATATGTTTGCCCGATCTAAGGTTCATTAATTTTGTTCCTTGCACACTCAATACACTCTCAGATCGTCAGTGATTCTTTGTTATTACTGTCTTGATTCTTTTTAGATTTCTTTAGATTCTTGTCTTAATGTATGCGTCAGGAATTCGACTTTCCGTTATACTTTGAGTTCTCGTTCCGTCAGACTTATGTTTTTCCTTTAGGTTTTCGTGTCACACACCTTTACTTTAGTCTTGAACTTGGTAAATTTTACTCTCTTGAACTTGAGGCGTTCCTTTCGTCTTAATCCACAATGCTAACGTGTATCCTAAGCTAAGAATTGACTGAGGGGGTTGAGTAATCTTCCAACCTCGAGTCAGCTTTTCTGGTTGCTCTGATGCCCAAGAAGCTGCGCTTCTCAAGCTTTATGCCCTTCACTGCCTTGCCTTGGTTGCCCTTGATTGCCCTTGCTAGACCTGGAAAAATTCAATATTAGACCAATTCACAGTTGGATGATCAAGCACTTGAGTATATACACCTTTTAAGTCCCTTCCCTTTGCCCAACTTTTCAATGTTTGCCCCCTGGCTTTCTAGTCCCAAACTAGGTCAACCTCAAAATAGCTTATCTAAAAATAGACGTATCCTTTAAGAAAAAAACAGTTGAGGTCACGTAGTATTTGTCAAGAGCTTTCTAATGAGCTATTAAGCTCAAAAAACGGACTTCGGATGAAAAAGTTATGACCGTTCAGGCCCTGGGGGGTAAAAACTGACAAACAGGTTTTTCTCCAAATATGAGCTAAGGGGTCTCTTATGAGTCTAATCACCCAAAAATTTCCCAAAAATAGCCCCAAAATTGGCCAAAAAATGAAACCCTAAAATTTGCGATGGGGGTGCACAATCGCGATGGTGTGAGACAATCGCGATGGTCTGGGACCGTCGCGATGGCGTGAGGGTGAACCGTTGCGATGGCGTGAAAGTGGACAATCGCGATGGCGTGAAAGTGGACAATCGCGATGGCGTGAAAGTGGACCGTCGCGATGGCTCGATCAGGCGGACAATCGCGATGGCGCGATCAGGCGGACAATCGCGATGGCGTCAGTCAACGGTCAACGTGAACAATCGCGATGGTCCAAAATTTCGGGTTGTTGCGATGGTATGAGGTGCGAGCCGTCGCGATGGTCACAGATGCGATGGCTTGAGCCAATCGCGATGGTCTGGGCGCGATGGCGTGAGCCAATCGCGATGTTCTGAATTTTTGAAGTGTCGCGATGGTGTGAGGGTGTCGTCGCGATGGTCCAAAAAATGAACCGTCGCGATGGTCTAGCTTGCCACATGGCACCGTCGGCGCGATGGTGTGAGCCAATCGCAATGGTGTGGGGTCAACCGAGCAATCGCGATGGTCCGCGAACCGTCGCGATGGTCCAAATGAACCGTCGCGATGGCGTGAGACCGTCGCGATGGTCCGGCCGAGCCGTCGCGATGGCGTGAGCCAATCGCGATGGTGTGACACAATCGCGATGGTCTGAGACCGTCGCGATGGTCCACCAAACTGAGAATTTCTGAAATGCGTCTGTGGATTCGTTGATGCGCAAGGGTCGCCTACACGCCTGTGTGGTCGCTTACCTCAAATTCCGAAGTTTGCAGACCATCGCGATGGTCTGACACACTCGGAAATTTCTGACAGAAGGTGAAGTTTTTACCTTTTCCAAGCTTTCCTGATGCTGTGGAGCTCTGTACCTGCAAGAAAACTCAAGAAAACAAAAGTACACACAAGCACAAAAGCTCTCTCTCACTCTCTCGCATGCACAAATGAGGGGAAATGAGGAGAATGGGTGGATATGGTGAATTTTCTGATTTTTTTGGAGATGAAGATGATGATGCGGTGATGAAGATGGAGTGTGGGGAAGGTAAAAAACACTAAAAACTAAGTAAAAACAACAACAAAAACTGAAATTTTTACCTTCCAACGCCACTTCTTGCTATACTCTTACCATCACACATTCGTCCTAGACTCGATCCCCGGCAACGGCGCCAAATTTGGTGTTGCTCTAGCACAATGGTGAGAACCACGTTAAGAAGCTCCACCTCCTTAATTGTCAATCTGCGGAAGAGATAGGAGTGATATGAAGATCGTGAACGTGAGATGAAGTGAGAGTGAAGGTGAGAAGCATGGAAATGCACACACACACATACACACACACTACGAAGAGACAAGCAAGACACAATGGAAGGTGAGAAATCAACTCTATTACTCAAGAACACTATTACAAGCTCAAAAGAACTCTAACCTCAAACAAGCTAACCTCAAAAATGAGCTCTCTAGCTCTTTTTATAGTTTCTAGACTAGTTTTGACCGGTTTCACATCTAGTGACCGGCATAGTTAAAAATTAGGTCCTAGATGCTATTTGGAAGGGTAAACGATGTCTAAAAATAACGAAAATTGATACGCTTGTTCTACCTAAGCTCCTCAAGCTCGAGGACTCCTCGGCTTGCACAAAATGGAGCTATGGATTACAAAATGGGGTTTTCTATGTTACATATGTTACCATAGTGATAAAAATCACTGTTAGAGGTTTTTGAAAAGTATTTTTAGAACATGATTCTTTGAAAAAAGATTTGACTGGCTCCATGCTCCGTTGTTACATGCTTCCGCGTCGTCTGTGCCTCTGGCTGCTTCCAACACATACACATACACATACACATACACATACACATACACATACACATACACATACACATACACATACACATACACATACACATACACATACACATACACATACACATACACATACACATACACATACACATACACATACACATACACATACACATACACATACACATACACATACACATACACATACACATACACATACACATACACATACACATACACATACACATACACATACACATACACATACACATACACATACACATACACATACACATACACATACACATACACATACACATACACAAATACAAACACATAGAGACAAAATGGTACACACACACAAAGACAAACACAAATAGAGAAAGATACACAAACATAGAGACAAAAAAATACACGTACACATTCACATGCACACACAGATGCACATGCACATGCACCTACACATGCACATGCACATGCACATGCACATGCACATGCACATGCACTTGTGTAGCTCAGTGATGAGTAGCACCTCCTTTAATGTCAATCCAGGAAGACGTGAAGATGGTATGAAGACCTCGAACAAGTGATGACACAATTGTGTGAGGAGAAGCACACTGACATGCACACACACACACACACACAAGATAAGAACAAAGAGAGAGACAATGGAGTTCTTTAGATTACTCAAAAGTGCTCTTACAAGTTCAATTCTACAACAAGCTCACCTCAAAAATGAGCTCTCTAGCTCTTTTTATAGTTTTTGACTAGCTTTGGCCTTGTCCAGACCTAGTGTCTGGCCTAGTTAAAAATTAGGTTCTAGGGCCTATGTGGAGGCTCAAACGGAGTCTAAAAAATATGAAAATTGATAGGTAGGTACTTCTAATGCTCCTCAAGCTCAAGGACTCCTTGGCTTGCACAAAATGTGCTACAAAAAGGTCGAATGGTATTTATATTAGTGGGGAGTGACTGAAATCACTATTTGGAAAATATTAATTTAGGAAAAAATGATGGCCTATTTGCCATATCTTCTTTGAATGCTTTGTCTGCTTGGCCCTTCTCGTTGGCTCCCTTGTCTTGTAAGTGCTTGACTGCCCGGACCATTGCCAACACTCCCCCCTCTCTCGCATCTGTCGTCCCTGACATACCCTTGTTGTGTGGACCGTTGGATGTAGTACTCCACGACATCTATGGCTAAGTGATGTTCTGCTATTCTCAGTCCTTTGGCCAAATCAGTGAGTAGGGCATCCCAGTCTACTGGCCCGGATACCTCCGGATGTGTCCTGCGTAGTTGGTCTGAGTGTAGAGCCTGTTCAACCACAAATAGCTGTAATAGGTGAGACGGTTTGGGTATGAATATCTCGGAATGATATTCCCAGAACCCTGTGATAAACATTTCCTCAAATGTTTGCTTGAAGCAGGCTGGTAGATACTTGATACGAGCATGCCATGCATAGACAACGTTGATGGGTGGTGTTGTGCTCATATCGTAGGCAAGATCCTATTTGCCTTCATTGAATCCAAGAGCCGAAAGGTGAGGTGCTTTGACATTTCGAAAGGTTCTGAAAGTGATTAGCATTAACTCAAATATTTTGAGGCACATATGTGCCATGATATCTGGTACATTTTTGAATCTGACTGTCCAGTGTTGGATGGTTGAAATCATGTAGTCGACCGTGGGTTGGCCACGAGGGGGTGCTAAGTACACATAGTTTAGCCACTTTTCACATCCTTTAATTGTCAAAACTCTTTTGGTGTATTCTGGCCAAGACCTTCTTCGAAAGACAGGGCAATAGCATGGGTTATACTTGATGTATAAAGGCATGTTATTCCAAGTGCGTACCATCTCAGAGTATGTTTCAAGCAGACGTATCCTCCAGGTAGGTTGAAATATATTCCCGTGCGTGGCGCTTGCAGGAATGTCATCTGGTGCAAACTGTGTTGACGAGGTTGGTTCTTTTGTTGTGCGCTGCTTTATTTCAGCATTATAAGTTGCCATTAATATGCAGAATGGAACATACAAATCATCGGACGTGCCAATACACCGATGATGGGAGAGGTTTCTGAAGTAATCCGATTTGATGACGACTTCTTCCAATCGGGACATCGGCTGTATCTGTACTGCAACTCGCTCATCATGGGTTGCACCAATCTTCTCTAACTTTTGCATCCATTCAGGAGCTTCGATCTCTCAATTGTGTCCATTCCTTCCTCTGTTTGCTTACCCCCTGGTGCAGGCATGGGTATGGGGTACGTATGGGTCTTCAAAAATCTCCTCAACTTCAATTGGAACTAAGTCCTCAGGTTCCGGCTCCACGAGGGGAGAGGGTTGACGCTCATATTGAAGAACTTTATTTCGTAGTTCTTCCAAATGTGCTTTGAGTTCTGCGACTTCTTCAGATGTGTCTGCTGTGGCTGTGACTTCTTTTAGTGACTCTTACTGAGTTGCCAGTTTCCTTAGTAGGTCATCCATCTCTTTTTCTAAGGGTGCGTGTGCTTCCAGGAGATCGGCATGTGTTTCCAACACGATTTGCATATTTTCAGATGGGATGGCCTTGAAATGCTCTGGGTCGATTTCCTGCGGTGAACCCTCCATTGCTGCTTCCATGTTTTCTTCGTTCTGTTTTTGTAGTCGTTTATTTTCTTCGAGTGCTGCGGACATGTGCTTTCATAGTAAGGCAAGGTTGCACCGAAGCTTGAGATTGTCGGTTATCTGAGCGTGTAACATATCATCGAGTTGTTCTTTTCTTCAGTATCTGGCTGGGGTGGATTGGCTACTAATTGATCATGTTGTGCCTGTAAGGTATTAAACTGCTGCTGTAATAGCCTCTTCTCCTTCTCTAAATTAATGAATCTTTCTTGTAGCGTTTCATGATTTCTGAGTAGGCTCGTATGCTGAGCATCTAGGTGCTGGTAATGCTGTTGTAGTTGAGACATACACTGGTACAAAGTATTAAATACATTATTAACAGGAGTGGATGCAAGGAAGGTGTTGAATGCAGGAGGGTAGGGGAAAGGGAAAGGGAGTGTGTATGCTGTGCTTGAGAAGGGTGAAGTGGGTGGTGGGGGAATGGGAGATTGTGGGAATATGGGGGGGGGGTACGGGTACGAAAGTGGGTGAGATGTCCATGAAATCATGTGTGGATGCGGTTGTGGGAGTGATTGTGAACATGGGAATTGTCGGTGTGGTGATGGTTGTGAAGGTGTAAAGTGGTGTGTGCAGTTGTGAATATGAACCACCAGGGAGTGTGATAGGAGGAATGGGGTTTTCAGTGGCTACAATTAGAATTACAGTGTCAATGGTGGCATTTACAATAGGGGTGGTTATAGCTTGTGCAATATGTGAGGGTTGACTGACATTCTGTGCTTTAGTTTGGGAAGTGGATTCTGTGGCGGTGACAGTGGTGGTGGCAGTGGTGATAGGAGGTGAAGGTGGTGGAGTTGGAGGGGAGGGTGGTAAAGGGGGTGACAGGGGTGCACTTGAGGTATGGGCTTCATTAGTGTGATGAATGGTATGGGTTGTGCTCCGTGGTGGTGGATGTGGTGCCCTGTGGTTCTGATACCAAGATATTCATTTGTTTCCCTGGTCTAGGGGGACGTCTGTCGTATCTTCGCTCCGATCTTCGCGAGTGTGCGAGAGCGGTATGCACTGTCTCAGGTACCCCCAATGCATAAGCAATCATGTCAAGGGTTGCCCTGTATTGCTCATCCACACCTTCATCTTCCAAGGTCTAGTTCATGAGGGCCTTTCCTGCTGCCAAGGATAGTTTGTGTTGTTCTTGAACTCGGTTGATGGTATCATACAGTCTTTTCAATTGCTTTGTATAAGCAGGGGCACCTTCAAGTTCTGGTACAGCTTCTTGCTCATATTCATGCTCTTCTTCGTCAGATAGTCCTTCTTGTTCATCCTCTTGCTCCTCTTCTGCAGTCTCCTCTTCGTATTCATCCACCTCCACAACTTCTGGTTGACTTGGATGGGGTTGGTCTGTAGCAGTTTGTTGCCCGCTCGCTTGCTCTGCCTCAAGTTCCAAATTAACAGCATTAATTATTCTGCTACCTCCTCATCAGTTAGATCTTCCAGTGTAAAGCCATGAGGGAACTCTAAGTCGGTGGGTATAGGTGGAAACACCAGATTTGGCCCTTCTGCACTGTTCCTCGGTAGTCTGATGGTAAAGGGTTGCATGCGCCTTGGAAGTCATGGAGTTGTGTCCGGTGTCAGTGTAGCACCTCGGGCCTATGCACAGGGCATCTGAACTGCTCCCCTCATTTTCTTAGATGGAGGCCCTACGACTGATAGTCTTTGTTGAAATTCTTGTACCCTGGTCCAAACAAGTGCCCTTTGAATTGGCACATCATATGCCAAGCATCGATAAACAATTCTGGTGAGAGCACAACATCCATAAAGTACTGACTTTTGCTTCTTATACCACCGTTGATGTGTCAAGTGTATTTGGTCAATAATCCAATGAGGCATGTTGATTGTCAAATTGAAGGCATCTGCTAAGTATAAACTGAACCAGATCTTCTTGGGTGGCATCGTGAATCTCTCTTGAGCAGGGAACACGAAATTTTGCATGCACATTCAGAGGTGAATGGCAATAGTTGGAGTCATGGCCACCATGTCCTTTAGTTTAGTTAGGTTCCTGTTCTTCATTTTGTCTGGGACCATTGTCTCCTTCTCTGTGGGGATATGCATGCCTTTCATATCGAGGGCTTCCCTTACCAAATTTTTCATCAATTTGAAGCGCTTCAGTTGGTTACCTTTTGTAAGAGATGGTAGGACAAAGGTGCTATACCCCTTTTTCTCTTTACTGGGAGTGAGGGTGCTAATCAAGTATGAACACCTTAGAAAGTCCAGCTTCGGTAACTGGGCTTTGAAGTTATCATATAGTCCTGCCTTCTTCCATATTGGTTTCCACCCTTCATTATTTTGAAGCCTCTCAAACTCTCTTGTAAAGAAGTGGAACCTGCCCCAGCGTCCGTTGAACTCTATTTCTGCCTCCCACAAGTAAGTGCCTTCTCCAAGAGGTCCTTCCACATCACTCAACCAATGCGAGTTTTTGCTTACTGGTGATGTGTGCCCCTGGGGAGGATTTTGAACAGGTATGGCATGTAATGCTCTCAATGCCAGGGGTCTTTCCTTCAACTCCTCCTCAATGGGGAGACTTTCAATGTCCACAATCTGAGGGTTGGTGCCTACCTAGGAGCTAGTTCCTGTAGCCTCGGCCATATTGAAGGGACTGGTCACCGATTCTGTGAGAATATACAAATGAATCTTAACATTGCAAATGGACACCAAGTGGTCATGTGTCCCCGTTACAACATTAACATGAGTCTTTAGTGATAAGTTAGTTCATCAGTGAGTGCTCTGTGATTGTGGGTGTAGTCAGTGGATGAATTGTCTTATGAGCGAAATGGAAAGATGCAGTGTGAGAATGATGCAGTTAGTAGGTGGAGGTGAATTTACAAGTGGGGATCAAGGGGTTTATTACAAGCTTTGGGCAGCCAAACACAGTGGATGGCTTTCGGTTTTGGTTCTGTGGAGACTCTCGAGGGCTTTGTGAGAGTGTCTGCTTGGAAATGAGGTTTTTTGGGGACCCATTTAAAAGTGATTCTACTCGTGCTCATGGGTGAATATGTGTTCGTGCATGATGTATAAGAGTGGGTATCAGCTGTTCGTGTGAGTAAACCATGTTGTAAAGGGTGTGGTCTCTGTGTATCTATTTGAGCCCACAAGCAAGCCTTAGGCACCCAAATCTGTCTTGATTGTGGGCTAGCCTTCATCGACTTCTTGGGTACCCAGATAGACTTCACTTTCATAGAAGAAATTTGGGAAGACTTCTTAGTAGTGTCGTGTTGTTGATCACTAATAGGAAGTTGAGCCAGTTGTTGTGGCTTGACCGCAATAGGATGCTCGCCTTTCCGCACCCACACTTGTTTTGATGGTTGAGACACCGTGCTTCGTACTTTCTTTTGGCTTCGAGCATCAGTCGTCTGCTTCTTCTACGTTTGATCCACCTTTGGTTGCTGCATCCCTGTGGCTTTTGGAAAAGAAGGGACTTCCGTCGTATCCTTGACTTCTTTGTTGAGATAATCATCCCTCTGCATCACATAGTTTTGGACAAGAATAGCATGGTCATCTTCATGTGTACTCCTGGAAGGACCAAGAGTTTGTGCCTTTCCTAGTTCCTTGAGTGCTTCATTCTCTAATTCAAGTGTAATGCGGTTCTGATCTACCCATAACTGAAGAAGTGCACTTCTTAGGTTTAGGTTGACTGCATGATCATAGATCCAATCTTGACCCAAGACAAGAGGCTCAGTGAGATCCTCATCTTGACACACTAGTACTTTAACTATCATTAAAACATCTTGAATGTAGAGGGGAAGTTCCACCTCGCCCATGCAAGGGGTTTCCACACCTCCCAATCCTATGAGATATGCTTCCATAGGATTGACATTTAATTTCAACTTCTGACAGTAAGAAATTTTAACAGCACTAGTGGCTACACCTGAGTCAATCAAGGCTCTTACAGTCCTTGCACTCTTCCCTTGTCCTATCTCTAAGGTTACAAAAGGACGTCGGTCAATTATTCTATGAGAGCTAATACCTGAAACTTCACACGTAGCCATATGATACCCTGTATCTGCGTAGGCATCTGTCCTAGGCTGTTCTCTACCCTGTCTTCTCAATTTCATTCTTCGGATGCGTTCCAAGGCTTATGCCTACTCTTTTTCTTGGATTCGCTTTTCTTCTTCCTTGCGTTTCTTAGCAGTATTGAGTCGAGTTAGCATCTCTTCTGTCAGGGGTTCTTGATATAACTTGACTCTGCATCCGCTAATGTAACTCAGGAGAACATCACCTTCCAGTGTAGGTAATTGAACTGCCCCACTCGTGGAGATCCTATTGATAATCATAGGTCCATAGCCTCTCTTCTCTAGTTTCCGTGCATGTTACTTCAAAGTGTAGACCAAAACTAGGTCTCCTGCTTTTAAGCCCTTATCCTTCACGTGTGCGTCAAAATATGCTTTTTGTCTTTTCTTGGCTGCATAAATTCTTGCTGCCGCTCTTAGTCTGGTTTCACCTAGTCGTTCCAGATCAAAAATCCTCAAAGAGAGTTCATGACCCATCCACTCATGCTCTTGTGCTACTTTTAGTGTAGGTATCAAGAGGTCCAATGGTAGTACTGCATTTTGACCAAACACCATTTGAAAGGGAGTGGCTTGGAGTACCGTTTTATAGGCAACTCGGTATGCCCAAACAGCATGGTGTAGCTGTTTGTCCCAATCAGAGCGTTTATTATTCACTAATTTGGTGAGCACATTGTATAGAATCTTGTTTGTGCTTTTGGCTTTATAATGTAGGAAAAGTGAAGATCTACTTTGATCTACTTTTAGGTGATTGATTGCTTGATTGAATGCAACTTCAACCCCCACAAATTCGTGGGATTTGGGCTCTATATTTCTACCTTTACATGTGTAATGCTCGAGGCTTTTACAATGGTAAATGAACCATCAAAAAATCTCTCAAAAAATACAATAAATGAGCATATGAAAAAGAACTCTCCAACGGATATTCTTTCGACGCGATAGCCTTTGATGTAGATCAAATCCACCTCAAGCATAGTGTAAGCTTGATGTTCCAACAGCTCCCCCTCAAGCTAAAGTATGCTTGAGTCTTCATTCTCTGATAGGTTGAATACCTGCCATAACTTTGAATCTACAAAGCTTTACTCCATCAAGTGCCTTCGTCATCATATCTGCTACTTGCTTTTCATTAGGAACAAAAGAAATGTCAATCTCCTTTGCCATGAACTTCTCCCTGATGAAGTGGTAATGGACTTCTATGTGCTTTGTTCTCGCATGGAAAATAGGATTTGCCGCTAGATGCATGGAACTTACATTATCTCCGAATATGTGAGGTTTGGAACTCACAAGTCCCAAATCTGTATACAATGCTTTTAATCATATTGCCTCTTGAGTTGCTATGGTCAAGCCTCTATACTCTGCTTCAGTTGAAGATAAAGCAACTATTGGTTGCTTCTTGGAACTCCATGACACTAGCTTCGAACCTACAAATGCTAAGTAGCCAGATGTACTTTTTTTGTCATCCTTAGCTCCTGCCCAATCTGCCACTGAATAGATTTTGATATCCAAATCTGAAGAGTAAAGATAGAATATACCTTCGTTGATTGTACCTTTGAGATACTTAAGTACTCTCTTAGCCGCATCCATGTGTGGTCTTCTCCGTGAGTGCATGAACTGACTAAGCACTCCCACACTATATGAGATGTCTGCTCTTGTATGAGTAGCATATATCAAGCTACCTACACTCTTTAATGTCTTCAATTTTCTCACCTTCATAAACACTAAGTTTATGATTCATCTCCAAAGGTGTACCTGTAGGTTTAGTGTTCTCCATTTTGAACTTGAGAAGAAGATCTTGAATGTATCTTCTTTGAGTCAAATACATTCATCTGTGTATATCACCTGCATACCTAGGCAATATGTGAGCTCACCTAGGTCGGATTTTGAACTCCTCTTGCATGTGTCTCTTGATCCTTTGAATGCCATTTAGATCATCACCTGTCACAATAATATCATCTACATATACACATAGATAGATGACCTCATTGTGATCCCTTTTGATGAATAGAGAAGGATCTGAGCTGCTAGCTTTGAACCCTTGATCTTGAAGATATGTAACCAACCTGTAATTCCAAGCTCTAGGAGCTTGTTTCAATCCATACAATGCTTTCTTGAGTCTGCAAACATAAGATGGATGATTAGGGTTTTCAAAACCTGGTGGTTGTGACATGTATACCTCTTCACTTATCCAACCATTTAAGACTGCATTTTTCACATCAAGTTGGAGGAGTCTCCAATTCCTTGCAGCAACTACACTTATCAATGTCCTGATTGTAGTCATTTTTGCAACTAGTGAGAATGTTTCCTCATAGTCTATACCATGAGTTTGTGAGCATCCTTTGGCAACTAATCTTGCCTTGTACCTGCAAACTGATCCTTTTAACTTTATATACCCATCTGCAACCAATTACCTTCTGATTCAGCAACATTGGAACCAAATCCCAAGTATCCATCTCCTGCAATGCATCCATTTCTTCTTTCATGGCCTTTTCCCAATTAAGGTTTCCCTTTGCCTCTTCATAGGTTGAGGGTTCCTCTGAAATAGAGTCTTTTGCCAAGTATATTGAATGCTTCGTAACAAATGTGGAATCATATCCATACCTTTCTGGTTGTTTCTTCTCTCTTGCTGATCTTCTAGGTGCTTGTTTGGAGCATTCTCCAACCTCTTGCATCTTAGCTTTGCCTCTTGACTTCCATACCTTGTAATCCCTTTCTCTTTCATCTTGGTCATTGTCTGTATCACGTCTTGGATCCTGGACCTGTGTATCATGATTCCTTCCTAATTGATGAGAGTCAGAATCAAGATCATATGGTAGTGTTACCTTTTGTTTGTCTTCATCATACCCAGACCTGTGTTCTTCAAACACAACACCTCTACTTGTAGTGAATTGCTTGGTTGAAGGATTGAAGAACCTGTAACCCATCTGAGTTGAATCTTATCCAATAAACACTACCTTTGTTGCCCTTTCATCTAGCTTACCTCTTATTTGTGATGGTACATGAACATAAGCTAAACAACCAAAAACCTTGCAATGTCCAAGACTAGGTTTTCTTCCATGCCATGCTTCATAAGGAGTCATACCTTGAAGTGATTTGGATGGTAGTCTATTGACAAGGTACACACCAATTGAAATAGCTTCTGCCCATAGATAATGTGGCAACTTCTTCTCTTCAAGTATTGTTCGGGCTGATCCAACCAATGTCTTGTTTCTCCTCTCTGCAACTCCATTTAGTTGAGGAGAGTACCTAGTAGTCACTTCCCTTTTGATACCTTTGTCCTTCTTTCTAATAGATGCTCAGTGATAGGAAGCGGATAGTTATCTCGAATACTGGCTGCATTAACCTTCTTCAAGTTAATGCATACCTGTAGTTTGCCGTTCTTTTTGGGCACAACTACAATGGGGGATACCCATTCAGTGTGCTCAATTTCATAGATAAATCCAGCTTCCATCAGACGATCTATCTCTTCCTTGATCTTAGCAGCATAATTATCATTGTATGTGTATGGCTTTTGCTTAGAGGGTTTGGCATCTGAGGTCATGGGGATAGTGTGTGAGCATATGTCAGGGTCAATGCCTTTCAAATCCTTATAGCTCCAAGAGAATACTGATGGAGAGTGTTAATCTCCAAAAGAACAAGTTACTCTTGTATTTAGAACACCTCTATAACAAGAATAACTCAGATCTTCACCAATTTTAGAAGATCAATACTCAATTGTCAAATTTTCTAAACAAACTGTGAAGAAGGAGAATACACAGAAAGTCTGCTGCACATAATTCACTCATTGCCTTATCAAATATGTAAAGTTTTTGATAAAACTTTGTATGAGGTGTTGCCTATAGATTGCACACCTTCTCCAAGTTGAATCACTCCAAAAGATTCAGTAGATCTTGAGAAATAACTTCAACAACTCACCTATGTCTAAAACTGTTCTTCTGAGAAGTCGATTTAGACACCTATGACTTTAAACCTTTGGTTCTCTCAATCTAGAACCCGTTTCTGCAAATGCCTTAGCCACAAATAGCTTACCTTCCAACTTAAAGATTGAGTGATTGCTTGCTCAAAACTTTACACTGTGGAAGGAGAATTGATCAAAACGTTCGTATTGAATTTTGCGCCTCCTGTAACTTCACTTCTTCTCATTTACATATGCAAATGTTCCTACACTCAATTCTCTCAGCCTGATCACAATTGGAAGCTGAAAATTTGTACAGAAGTCGATTACCTATAGACTTAGACTTGTACAAAAGCATTTCACAAAGGATCTAACACAGAAGGAGAAAACTCAGAAATATCGGGCGCAACATTTTCTTCATTTCTGAGAAAAATACAACTGAGTGATGAGAGAGTCTTGACTCACTTCTAAGATGTCTAATGACACATAGAACTCCTGATTACTCTATTCTCATGCTCTCTCATACTTACCCCGACATTTTTTCATAGTATATATAGGAAAAATATTTACAAGCTTATGACTACTCAAAGATATAAGTGAACTATCTCTGACATAATGTACATATGTGTACACATCTTCCAACTTCTGAATATGTCCTTCCTTCATGCTTCACAACTTGTTCTCTTCTCAAATCCTTGACTTTATTTCCATATAAAAATATCAATTGTTGATTGACCTACACCAACAGCTCCCCCTCAATCATCAATTGAGGTTTTCTCTATCTTCTTTATGCCTGCCATGTCTTTGAATCTCTGTAGCTTTGGTCCATCCAAGCTTTTGGTAAGCATATCAGCTATCTGATATTTTGTTGAAGTATGTATGACTTCAATCTCTTTATCCATCACCTTCTCTCTTAGAAAGTGATACTGAATCTCAATGTGTTTAGTCCTTGCATGAAACACAGGATTAGCAGCTAAATACAATGAACTCATGTTATCTCCATAAATGATAGGTGTACTCTGTATGGTGTCAAAACTCTTCATGAGAGTCTTATTTGCAGCTTCAACCATACCTTTGTACTCAGCTTTTGTAGATGATAAAGCAACTATGTGTTGCTTCTTTGAACACCAAGAGATTAACTTATCTCCCACATAACACAAGTATCCATATGTTGATCTTCTATCATCAGGATTACCTGCCCAATCTACATCACTATATATTTTGATGTTTGTATCTGATGTAAAACCATAATACAAACCCTCCTTGAGTGTACCCTTAATGTACCTCAACACTCTTTGACCTGCAACCCAATGTTCTTTCCTAGGACAATGCATGAATTGAGACAAAACTCCAACTGCATATGATAAGTCAGGCCTAGTTAATGTAGCATAGATAAGACTACCCAACAAACTCTGATATAGCTTCATATCCTTGAATTCTTCTCCACCATATCTGCTCAATTTGTGATTCACCTCCATTGGAGTAGGTGCTACCCTGCAATCACTCATTTTAAACTTGATTAACAAGTTTCTCAAATACCTTTCTTGAGTCACATACACTCCATGTTGAGTATATGAAATCTCCATGCCCAAGAAATATGACAAGTCTCCCAAGTCACTTATTTTGAACTCTTTCTCCATTTGCTTCTTTAGGTTTTGAATGCCTATCTCATCTGTACCTATAAGAATTATATCATCAACATATATGCACATGTAAATGAACCCATCATCACTTGCTTTAACAAGCAAGCTACTATCAGCCTTAGATACTTGAAATCCAAGTTCTTTCAAGAACTTCACAAGTCTATAATTCCATGCCCTTGGGGCTTGCCTCAAACCATACAAAGCTCTCTTGAGCTTACATACATGATCTGGATACTTTCCATCTCTGAATCCTTGAGGTTGCTCCATGAAAACATCATCTGAAATGTAACCATTTAAAAAAGCATTCTTCACATCTAATTGACATAATTTCCAACATTTACATGCAGCAATGGCTATGAGTGTCTTGATGGTTGTCATCTTTGCCACAGGACTATAGGTCTCATCATAATCAATACCATATGTTTGAGCAAACCCTTTCACAACAAGTCTAGCTTTATACCTAGACACACTTCCATTTGCAAACCTCTTAGTCTTGTAGACCCATTTGCATCCAATGATCTTCTTACTATTTGGTTTAGGAGCCAAATCCCATGTCTGATTCTCCATTAATGCATCATATTCTTCTTGCATAGCTTTCTCCCAATTATCCTTACCTTTTGCCTCTTCATATGTGGAAGGATCTTCATCTGCCTAAGTTATCATGTAAGCATAATCTTTGGTAGTCAAAAAAGAAGTGTCATAGCTATACCTTGTAGGTTGCCACTTGTGTCTTGATGACCTTCTGAGTTCTCCACTCCTTGAGGTTTCTGGTTCTTCACACTCAGGATCAAATCTTGGCATTTCTTCAACTTCAACCTGCACTTCATTATTCTCCTCTTCATCAAATATCTGAACCTTTGATTTACCTTTCTTTTGACTCACAACTTCTTCATCACGTGTATTAATATTGATTGTACCTGCATACCAAGTACCTTGCTCATCAAATGTAACATCTTTTGATACAAGAAATTGTTTTGTGGATGGACTCCACAACCTATATCCCATCTGCTTATCATCATAACCAATAATACGTACTTTTCAGCTTTAGGTTCTAACTTGTGTCTTAATTGTGATGGCACATATGCATATGCCAAACATCCAAATACTTTGCAATGATCCAAGGTAGGTCTCTTACCCCACCATGCCTCATATGGTGTCATACCCTGCAAGGCTCTACATGGTAGCCTATTGAACAAATAAGTAGCTGTATTTACAGCCTCAACCCATAAATAATTTGGGCAATTTTTCTCCTTCATCATTGATCTTGCAAACTCAACAGAAGTTCTATTTCTTCTCTCTGCTACACCATTTTGTTGAGGAGAGTACCTGCAAGTGATTTCCCTTTTTATACCTGCATTCCACAAGTAATCACTGAATTCATTAGAAAAATACTCTCCCCCTCCATCTGACCTTAGTCTCTTCAATTTATGGCCTGTAATTCTTTCTGCATACACATGATAATATTTGAATGTATTGAATACCTCTGACTTATCTTTGATCACATAGATAGTGATCCATCTAGTAGCATCATCAACATAAATCACATAGTATCTTGAACCATTTATACTGGAATCCTTTGATGGTCCCCACACATCTGTGTGTACCAACTCAAGCTTCTCTGAATACATAAAACCATGCTTGGAATAAGATTGCTTATGAGCCTTACCTAATTGACATGCCTCACATCTGTATGTCATATGTTGACCTACAACATTAGGCAATCCAAGCACTGAACCATTGTTAATCATATCTTTGATACCTCTTTCATTGAAATGTCCAAGCCTCTTGTGCCAAAGATCTAACTCAGAGATCTTATGTCCTCCATAAGTGAACAAGGCATGAACAACATTACCTTGAATCTTCAATGTGAACAACCTTCCTTCTTTCTTCCCTGAAACAATTTGTTTATACCCATTGCTAGGGTCTTCCACAAACACTCCTTCATTAGTGAATCTAACTTCATAACCTTTTTCAACAATTTGTCCTACACTTATCAGATTCTTAGGAATTGTAGGAACATACAAGACCTTACTCAAGAGAGTAATTCCATCCTTGGCCTTCACTGATCCAATTGACTTCACATTGTGCTTTGTATTGTCACCTGTTTGAACAACATGATTAGATACCTTATTTTCCAAATCAGTCATCAATGCTATGTTACCACTTAGGTGATTGCTACACCCTGAGTCAATGTAGAAGACTCTTTGGTCTTCACTTTGCCTTTCACAAGTTGCATTCATTATCAATGTTGAATCCTCCTTCTGATCTCATAATTGTAGTAGGTATTATTGTATTGCTGACTTTGGAATCCTCTACCTGCATTTCTTCCAAAGTAACCCCTACTACCTCTTCCTCTGAAGTTACCTATTTGATTTCTGCCACCTCTTCCTCTTGAATTAAAATTCTGATTATATCCACCATTACTCTGATTATTATGCCAACAATCATTAGCTAAGTGATTTGTCTTACCAAAAATCTAGCAAGCCTTGACTCTATCTTTATTATTCCTTCCTCTTCCTCTACCTTTTCCACCTCCTCTTCCTCTTAGGAAGTTGGCTTGACTAGTTGTGCCTTCATCTTCATTTGCTTGTTGCTTCCCTTTGCTATTTTTCTTCTTATCCTTTGAGTACATTGCATGACCTGTACTCTTGTCACCTTCACCTTTGACATCCTGCTCAAAGGTTAACATATGTCCTAGCAACTGATTTAAGTCAGGAGTAAAATGATCAAGTGATAATTCAGTAGACAAAATGAATGGCTTCCATATGTCATCACCTCTCAAACCTGTGAGGATTTGCCTTACCAATTTATCCCCCTCAATGTCTTCATCAACAACTCCTAATGCATCTGCAATGTCCTTCATTCTGGTTACATAATCTGAGATGGATTGAGAGGCCTTCTTCTTGAATGTGGTAAATTCTGCCCACAAGGATGCCTTCCTAGACTTTGTGGTATTTTGGAAATGCTCCTCCAAAGCATTCCATATATCACTTGCACTTTCAAGACCTCTAATGTGAGGTAGCAAGTAATCATTGACTGCCATATAGATAATGCTCCTAGCTTGAGCATCTCTCTTCATCCAATTCTTCAAATTTGATAATTCCTCCCTAGTTGGAACACTAGGATTTCTGAATTGAGGTTTTCCTTCACCTGTAATATAAACTATCAAGTCTTTGCTCATTAGATGAGCTTCCATCCTCATTGACCATGCTGGATAGTTCTCTCTATCCAATTTCTCTATCTGAAGAGAATCTCCCATCCTTTCTTCACCTGTATATTAAATTCTTCAATCTTTATGAGTAATAGATGTACCTTTACTTCGAATAATACTCCTTTTGTCTTCCTTGGTGTCGTATGACCTTCTTCTCAAGCTTTATCCTCAAGCTTTCACCTTTTGAACCTTCAGATGTTGAATTCTTTGCACCTGCAGCAGTCGAGGTCCTCCTTCCTTCAATTCTGGTGCTTCCTGCTCTCATACCACTGATGGAGAGTGTTAATCTCCAAAAGAACAAGTTACTCTTGTATTTATAACACCTCTATAAGAAGAATAACTCAGATTTTCACCAATTTTAGAAGATCAATACTCAATTGTCAAAATTTTTTGAACAAACTGTGAAGAAGGAGAATACACAGAAAGTCTGCTGCACATAATTCACTCATTGCCTTATCACTGTAAAGTTTTTGATAAAACTTTGTACAAGGTATTGCCTATAGATTGTGCACCTTCTCCAAGTTGAATCACTCCAAAACATTCAATAGATCTTGAGAAATAACTTCAACAACTCACCTATGTCTAAAACTGTTCTTCTAAGAAGTCGATTTAGACACCTATGACTTTAAACCTTTGGTTCTCTCAATCTAGAACCCATTTCTGCAAATGCCTTTAGCCACAAATAGCTTACCTTCCAGCTTAAAGATTGAGTGCTTGCTTGCTCAAAACTTTACATTGTGGAAGGAGAATTGATCAAAACATTCGTATCAAATTTTGCACCTCATGTAACTTCACTTCTTCTCATTTACATATGCAAATGTTCCTACACTCAATTCTCTCAACCTGATCACAATTGGAAGCTGAAAATTTGTACAAAAGTCGATACCTATAGAATTAGACTTGTGCAAAAGCATTTCACAAAGGATCTAACACAGAAGGAGAAAACTCAGAAATATCAGGCGCAACATTTTCTTCATTTCTGAGAAAAATACAACTGAGTGATGAGAGAGCCTTGACTCACTTCTAAGATGTCTCATGACACATGCAACTCCTGATTACTCTATTCTCATGCTCTCTCATACTTACCCCGACATTTTTTCATAGTATATATAGGCAAAATATTTACAAGCTTATGACTACTCAAAGATATAAGTGAACTATCTTTGACATAATGTACATATGTGTACACATCTTCCAACTTCTGAATATGTCCTTCCTTCATGCTTCACAACTTGTTCTCTTCTCAAATCCTTGACTTCATTTCCATATCAAAACATCAATTGTTGATTGACCTGCACCAACAAATACATCACTATACTCTCTTAGCAAAGATATCAACTCTTGCTCTTCTTCTTCCGTCAGGTCATGCCCTATGTAGGTGCATCTGTCTTCTCCCTCTTCTATGGGTACAACTATTTTCTTGGTGGTTTCTTTGTTATCATAGGCCTCCCCTGATTGGGCCTCATGTTTAGGCATCCTTACCATGACTCTTCTATCATCTATTTCATACTTCTTAAAATTTTCAGGGACCTCAAACATAGATTCTTCTTCTTCTGGTGTGACTTCTTTCTTCTTCCTCTTCTTGAGCTCACTCTTGGCGGCCACTTGTGTGGTTAACCTTACATCCTTTGTGAGTTCTTCATGTCTTTGAGGGTGAGCCTCTCGTAGAAGTAATCTTCCTCTGATGCAAAAGGTGGGTCCATAATGATTGACTCTAAATCGGAGTCACTTGCATCCTTGAATGCATCAGTGCTAGGTTCACATTCTTCCAGAACCGAATCTCCCTTGATTGGCTCTATAGAGAAGACTGAAATGTCATAGCCATCCTCGTCGTAGTGGGGTGTCCATTGTTCTTCATTGATGGCTACATTCATTGTTGCTAAAATATCTGCCTAGCCGTGAGGTTCAAATTCTTCGTCAGGAAAGACTACCAGTGCATAGGCTGGGTCTTGAATTGATCTGTGGGTTTCCTTCGCACCTATGTCTCTGGCTTTTTCTTTCTTCTCTTCTTCTACTGCCACCTTGCACATCCATAAGTGTGTGTCTTCATGCATCCATGAGGATCCTGATCCTATGGAATGCACTGACTCGGTATCATCTCTGGCTCTATAGATGGGGTTCCATTGAATGGGGGGTTCATCCCTATGAGATTAATCTTTGAGATTCACTTTGGTCGTGACACCTAAGTGTTGCAAATACAAGGAATTGGTTCCCCAATCGTGTACCACCTGCAACTCTCGCATAAATGGTCTTCCCAAAATCATCTCATAGGCATGATTTTTGCTAAAGTCACATATAGCAAAGGTATGCTCAAACTCTACACCACAAGTAGTGAGAGTTATTCCTTCTAACAACCCTAAGGCTCTCTCTATGTGACCGTCAGCCATCTGCAATTTCATTCTCGTTGGCCTGAGTGCTGGCTTGCCCCATCGCTTCCATAGGGAAATGGTAGCAATTGCAACTCCTGCACCTGAGTCCAAAGTTGCCTTAGTTGTGTATCCTTGATGGGTAATAGGGAGATATGTGTTTCCCTCTTCTCCCTCACTCATGTCTCCTATCTTGTCCAAGGGTATTTTTGGCACGGTTCTATGGGAGCCTACCTAGGAACGGGGTTTAGCTATTTCTGGTACCTATTTGGCTACATGTTTCCACAGTTCTGGCCTAACCTTGAGTAACTCTTCTAAAGTGAAATTGCACTGCACTTTAGTATTCGTGTTCCTAGGTATGATTGAGTCTTTCTTTCGTACCATGACCATGGGTGCTCTCATACAAGTAGACTTAGCTTCCCATGGGCCTGTGAAGTGGGGTAATTCATGTAAAGAATTAGACTCAAAGTCTAATCTCTCTTGAGATTGTGCACTCTCGTGCTCCTCATAAATGGAAGGAATATCTTGTGGGAATTTGTCATGCGCGTCATCCACAAGTTCAATGGGGGGAGGGACTTCAATTTCTTTAGCCCATTTCTCTTCTTGAACCTCTCGCAAGAACTCGGGTGTGTACCAATTCATAGAAGAAGATGTGTCTGGTTTGGTGGAGTTAGGCACATAAGCTTCCTGGGGGGGAATGCTTACTCTCTCACTTGGCTTGCTCTTATTTTGAGAGGCGGGGTCCTTTTCTGATTGTGCAATAAGCCTTTCCAATCTTTCTAGCAGTCCATCAAAGTGCAACTGCATCTTAGCTGAACTAGAGATGTTAAAGAGGCGACTGTCTTCAAACATGGTTTGAGCCAATTCCACCATCTTGGTGCAAATTTTAGTTCGTTCAAGCTCTAGTTCCGCTCTAGGGTAACACTTTTCATGATCCGTTATGTGTGGCCCTTCTTGGATTCTGGCCTAATATGCCTTAAGCATCATGTTAAGATCCTCGGGAGTGGCATCTGCTAGGACTGATCCTACTCTAGGGGGTGGTGGGATTGTGTGAGGTGGGTTGGACGATGGTGAATTGGATGGGGGTGGAAATGGTTGTGACTGTGGTGGTGGGGTAGTGTGAGAGGGAGTTTGAGATGTGAGTTCAGTTATCTTGGCTCTAGTTTCTCTTAGGCTTTCTTCAAGTTCACTCATTTTCTTTTCCCATTGTCTTTTCATTCTCTCGCGGCTATCTTTCCAGGCTCTCGTCCGTTTCTTGGTTATGCTCCCAGTTTCACTAACTTCGGCACTCTTTTCTTGGCCTAAACCTTGGTTCTGCTGCAACGCCTGAGCTCTGGTGACCACTTGCACAGGTGCAGTGGAGGCTACACTTCCTCTAGAGTCTACTACTAACCCAATATTTTTGGCATATTATTGGGGTTCTTTGGGCAATCTCGTAAGAGATGCTCCTTTCCGCAATCTTGACAAAAGCCTTGAATTGTCACCAATTGGGATTGTGTAGGTGGAGGCATAGGGCAATCACGAATGAGGTGATCTCCCTGACATAGCATGGTCCTCTAGGAAATGGGGATCTTACTTGCCTAGGTTGAGGTCTAGAGTTGGGGTTTGCGTACATGACATTGGCATACTCTGGCTCCCAACTAGGTTCACTTGGCTCTTCAGAGTAATATGACTCGTTATGCTCAGGTGACTGCATGTAGTAGGCATGGGGGCTATCTATATGTGTAGAATCAAAGCTATGGTCACTGGGGTCACTTTCTAAAAGCAATGGTGTTACTGGCACTATGGCTCTATTCAGGTTCTCTTCTGTAGCTTCATACTTCATTGGGATTACATTGGCTAGAGCAGGAGGTTGTTGTGCTAGCACTGGTTGAGGTCTCTGCTGGGCCTGATATTGTGGTTGGTAGGTTTGTTGAGGCCTAGCATATTGTTGTGGTGGATACTGGTTCTGATATCTTCCCTGTTGTGAGTAGGGCTGAGGGTAGGTTTGTCTAACCGCTTGCTTATTGTATGGGCAATCTTGCGCAGTGTGATTAGTGTATCTCCGTTCTATGGTGTAGTAATGGGCTACTAGGATTCACTTGGGGTTGAGCCATAATGGGGCGTACGTTCACCGTATGGTCACCTCCACAAGTATAGCATATTTTCACTGGGGCAAACCTTGGTATTTGTTTGCTTGATACTCCTAATTTTTGAGCTACTTTCTCGGCAAGTTCCTCAATGGATGTGGATTGCGTGGAAGGGAGGCTAGTAGAACTATCTAAATCTTTGTAGATTTTTGAAAGCTCCAATTCCTCTCCTAGGTTATCTTTGATGTCGATGCACATGCGTACACACTCTTCTATGGTCCTAGGGTCTTTCAAGTACACATATGATCTCAACTTTGTACTTAGCATTCCATCTAGGAATAAAGCCACTTGTTTGGCTGGTGGTAACTCAGGAATAGGGCACCTCTCTAAGTACTACCTAAACCTTCTTCCTGCAAGTCTAACCATCTCTTGAAGGGTTTGCTTGAAGCTGTGAATCAGTGAGGAAGTATTATGCCGTATACCACTCTTGGAGAATTCAATAATGAAAGCCTCTAAAAGTTGTTCTATGTTCCTGAAGTGTCTCTCATTTAATGGTTGAAATCACGTGAGAGCGGTGTTCCTAAGGGTTAGACCAAAGGCATTGTATTGCGTGAATAGGTCCTCCACTTGCTCAGCTCTCAAGACTTGCCTAAACTCGGCCACATGATCATATGGGTCTCCAGTGCCATCGAAGTAGTTCTTCATGGACTTAACTACCTGTGTAGGTCTCAAAGTTCTAGTGTGTTCCCTAGGTCTTGGTAGAGGGAATTCATCAGCATTTCTTAGGTTCCTCGGGGCTCTTGGTCTCTCGGTTTCTTCTCTATCTGTCTCTGTTCTCATCCTTTCTCTTCCCAATGGGTTCGCAAAACTTACCTCAGGTCTTTCTCTATTCCTGTCTCTTTGAGCTCCATGAGCTTGGGACGTTCCAGCTCCTGGATGGCCATAAGAAACATTAGATCTTGGTTGGGGGAAAATAAATTCTCCCTTCCAAGTGTAGGCATGTCAACCATGTTCTGTGACCATGAAGATGCTTTCTGAAGTATTGTCTAAATAGGTCACTTTGCCCGGGCTATCAGGATCTTTGAGCTCATAGATTGTGATCGTTCCTATCTCATTAGGCTCATCCGGCTTATACCTCCAGAAGGCTTCATCGGTTTCTCGATTTAGAAGTAGATCTATACTCTTATTATCTTGGGGAATCCACTCAGGCGTGATAATTCTAGTAAGAACTGATTTGCCTCGAGGGGTTTTAGGCTCTCCACCTATGTTTCCTTGCTCTAGGTCACCTATGTCCATTTCTGGGATCACATTACCAAATTCATCTGTCCTATCTGGGTGACTGGTGACTACGTATATGGTTCCTTCTTTGTCCAGGTATGCTCCATTTTCAAACTTGATAGCTGGATGTTCAATTCCAATGGGTTGGTCAGGGTTTTTAATCTGGACCATGGATCTTCCTAGGCCGTCCTCATATATGCAAGCACCTAATCGGTTGGTCCTAAGGTATTCAAGTTGCGTCTTGTAAGGGCCTTCTACCCTATGTAAAAATGGCACACCCGAACTTCCTGTAGGTCTCTCCATACCATGAGACATCTCGGACTCGCTAGTCTCAGAGCTAGGGTAGTCTGAATAGTGGCTTAACTGCTGGGCCCAAGACCTAGCAGTATGATTGACACTAGCCTCTGAAGACTTAAAACTCTGTCTATCTCTCCCTAGGTGTCATCCTGATCTAAGGTTCATATGCCTAATCGAGTTGCCCAATTTACCAAGTACAACCTCGTTGCTGAGTTCTTTTATATCAGTTACTTGGTTCCCTTTTTTAGTTGATTATCGTGTTTATGATCTTGTCTGATATCACGTCGTCAGGAATACTTGAGTTAATTTCCGCACTTTAGTTTGTTCGTACCACGTTAACTCCTTTTCTTTTTAAGTTATCGATCGCAAAGAGACTATCTTTATGCTTGAACTTGAGTATTTAATTGTCTTCAACTTGACAGATGCCTATCGTCACCCTGACTTACTTCTAGCATTACTCGCACTTAGCCTCAGCTAGGTATTGATAAAGGGAGTTGCGAATAATCCAACCTCACTTGCTGATCCCTTGCTCTTTGGTGTTCAAGAACCCCGTTCTCAAGCTTGCGGAATGCCCTTGCTTTGGATGCCTTCTAGTGCTCTCAATGGACTTGTAAAAGTCCTAAAGTTAGCTCAAGACTTACATTCAAATGACAGAACCAATTACTTTCATTCATGTAACTCAGATATCAATTAGCCTTTTGTCTTTATGGAAAACAATTCTAGAGATCCCTTAATTTTGTTCCTCCTGGGGATGGTTAGCTTAAAATTACTATATCTAATAATCCTGATATTAACTTTACCATAACCAGTGGAAGTTTTTGTTGTACTCCCCACGAGCTTTCCAATGAGCATAAGATCACCCCGAATGGATTTCGTATGAGGAACTTATGACAGTTCACGGTTTTGGAGTTAAAAGAGGGTTCAAACAGGCTAACAGTTCATAGGATTTTTCTCTAAACACATGTGTAGGGACCTCACAAATCACTAATTCCTTGATAAGTATGCCTAAAATTTACCCCAAAAACTTGGAATAAAAAGCCCTAGAAATTTGGCCGAAAATGCCTGTCAATCGCGATCGACAGGTCTGTCAATCGCGATTGACAGAGGTATCCGTTGTGGCTGTCAGTCGCGATCAACACGTCAGTCGTGATTGACAGTGTCAATCGCGATCGACAGAGTCGATCGCGAGTCCTGTCAATCACGATCGATGGTGTCAATCGCGATCGACACTTTTTTCAAGATTTTCGTTGTGATTTCAGTCAATCGGGGTTCTATCCATCGCGAGGGACATGTGGCAACGTGAGTCTTTGAGTCAATCGTGAATTTTCAGTCGATTGCGATCGACGGTGTCGATCGCGATTGACTAAGTCCTACGTGGCAGTCCGTCGGGGTGTGTCAGTCATGATTGACAGAGTCTGTCGGTTGCGATTGACAGTTTGTCGATCCGATTGGCAGAGGATTAAGGAATTTTTTAATTTTGATTAGTGTTTTGCAATGTAATCATCCTGTGTGTTCTAATGGTTCACTTTGTTTTACCAGAAGCCCAATTTTTCTATCGATCGCGATCGACAGAGGTCTGCGACATAGAGACAGGGCCGATCTTTTCTGTACCTGCGCAGCCTGCTGGAGACGATGATACAGCTACAATCTGCAAGATCACTCAAAAACATGCAAAAACAGCGCATACGATTCGCTCTCTCGCTCTCTCTCACAAGTGAAATGAGGGAAATGAAAGGGGAAAGGAGATATGATCAAAAAACTAAAATTTTCGCGATGATGGAGATGGAGATCAGATATGGTAAGGATGATGATGGCGATGATGATGGTGAAGTAAGAAAGAGAAAAGTAAGGAAAAGTAAAGAAATTACCTACAACGTCAACGTCACAACTCTACGTCTTACCATCACATGCTCGTCCTCAAAGCTCGATCCCCGGCAACGGTGCCAAAATTTGGTGTAGCTCAGTGATGAGTAGCACCTCCTTTAATGTCAATCCGGAAAGACGTGAGGATGGTATGAAGACCTCGAACAAGTGATGACACAAGTGTGTGAGTGAGAAGCACACTGACATGCACACACATACACACACACACACACACACGCACACAAGGTAAGAACAAAGAGAGAGACAATGGAGTTCTTTAGATTACTCAAAAGTGCTCTTATAAGTTCAATTCTACAACAAGCTCACCTAAAAAATGAGCTCTCTAGCTTTTTTTATAGTTTTTGACTAGCTTTGGCCCTGTCCAGACCTAGTGTCCGGCCTAGTTAAAAATTAGGTTCTAGAGCCTATTTGGAGGCTCAAACAGAGTCTAAAAAATATGAAAATTGATAGGTAGGTACTTCTAATGCTCCTCAAGCTGAAGGAATACTTGGCTTACACAAAATGGAGCTACAAAAAGGTGGAATGGTATTTACATTGGTGGGGAGTGACTGAAATCACTATTTGGAAAATATAAATCCAAGAAAAAATGATGGCCTATTTGCCAGATCTTCTTTGACTGCTTTATCTGCTTGGCCCTTCTCGTTGGATCCCTTGTCTTGTAAGTCCTTGACTGCATGGACCACTGCCAACAACTTGCACATGCACATGCACATACACACACACATGCACATGCACATGCATAGACATACACAGACACACATAGACATAGGCATACATACACATACACATAGCCATAAGTATACGCATAGGCATATGAATATATATATGCATAGGCATATGAATATGCATATGCATAGGCATATGAATATGCATATGCATAGGCATATGAATATGCATATGCATAGGCATATGAATATGCATATGCATAGGCATATGAATATGCATATGCATAGGCATACGCATATGCATACGCATAGGCATATGCATATGCATACGCATAGGCATACACATATGCATATGCATAGGCATACACATAGGCATACACATATGCATACACACATATGCATACACACATATGCATATGCATACGCATACCCATGCATACACATATGCATATGCATAGGCATATGCATACACATGCGCATACCCATACACACAGGCACATGCACATGCACATGCACACACACACACGCACATGCACATGCACATGCACACACACATGCACACGCACATGCACACACACATGCACATGCACATGCACATGCACATGCACATGCACATGCACATGCACATGCACATGCACATGCACATGCACATGCACATGCACATGCACATGCGCATGCACATGCACATGCACATGCACATGCACATGCACATGCGCATGCACATGCACATGCACATGCACATGCACATGCACATGCACATGCACATGCACATGCACATGCACATGCACATGCACATGCACATGCACATGCACATGCACATGCACATGCACATGCACATGCACATGCACATGCACATGCACATGCACATGCACATGCACATGCACATGCACATGCACACACATGCACATGCACACACACACATGCACATGCACATGTACATGCACATATGCACACACACATATGTACACACATACACACAACGCATACACACATGCATGCACACATGCATATGCACACATGCATATGCACACACGCATATGCACACATGCATATGCACACCCATACGCATATGCACACACACACACGCACATGCAAACATGCAAACATGCACACACACACAGACGCACACGCACACGCACACACATATGCACATGCACATGCATATGCACACACACACACGCACATGCACATGAACATGCACATGCACAGCACATGACACGCTCATGCACATGCACATGCACACACACACACACATGCACGTGCACATGCACACACATACACACACATGCACACGCACACACACACACATGCATACACACATGCACACACACATGCACATGCACACGCACACACACACGCACATGCACATGCACATGCACATGCACACACGCACATGCACATGCACACGCACACACACACATGCACAGGCACACGCACACGCACACACACACGCACACGCACATGCACATGCACACACACATGCACACATACATGCACACACACACATGCACATGCACATGCACATGCACACACACATGCACACGCACACACACACACACACATGCACACACACATGCACACACACATGCACACACACATGCACACGCACACACACACATGCACACACACACACACATGCACACGCACACGCACACGCACATGCACATGCACATGCACACGCACACGCACATGCACATGCACACACACACACGCACATGCACACACACATGCACACACACACATGCACACACACACACATAGACACACACACACACATGCACACACACACACACATAGACACACACACACATGCACACACACACACACATGCACACATACATTCACACACACACACATGCACACACATCCACATAGGCATATGCATATGCATACGCATACGCATACGCATACGCATACGCATACGCATACGCATACGCATACGCATACGCATACGCATACACATACGCATACGCATACGCATACGCATACGCATACGCATACGCATACGCATACGCTACGCATACGCATACGCATACGCCTATGCCTTTGCATATGCATATGCATATGCATAAGCATAAAAATATGCATATGCATACACCTATGAATTTGCATATGCATATGCATAAGCATACATTATAGAGTATTTTTCTCAACCCCAATGCAACAATGAAGCGTGAATGACCTCGACAAGTAGACTTCTTAACACCTCTACAATCCAAAATACCTATTTCTTAGAGTTTGTGCAGAGACTTCGAGAAAACATTTGTATAGGTAAAGTAGAATAAAGGAGCTTTCTATCAAAAGAAATTTCACATAAAATAGTTGCCTCCACTAAAAGAACCAATTTTTGCAACATAGGTTAATTGAATGTATGCAAGAGCTAGTCACACAGTGAGCACACTTAACACGAGCAAGCATTTCTCCCAAAGTATTGAGTTGAGCCATGACCTAGGTGTAAAGCACTCTAATGGCTACAAAATGACATAGAAATAATGTTGATATATTTAGGTAGTGATGTGTATGAACACACTAGGTCCATGGGGGCACTTTTTGCCCACTTTAGGAGGTTTTTTCCCTTGGCTTGTATATATGGCTACTGCCGTAACAGGTCACTTATCCTTGTACATTCTAGTGGTAATACATTGAGTACTATGTGTTATGCTCCAAGCTTCTTCTTCTTCTTGTGCTGTTCATGTGCTTCCATAGACCTCAAACTCCAACAATTGGCATCAGAGCAGGTTTTTGCTTCATCTAGGGCATCATCAACACCTCTCTAATCATAGTCTTAGAATCATATGAAATTTGGTGAGCATAATCAAGGTGATTAGGAGATCAAAACGACTTCGCTATGTGGTACCAAAATCATGATCTGAGCTTGTTTCAGCCTTCAAACGCACTATCGCAGTGCTTGTGCAAGCTATTTTGTCTTTTTGTGCTAGAGATAAATACAAGTTTCAGTTCGCCAGTATAAGCATCTTGAAGTCTCTACAAGTCAAGCAAAACTCAACAGGGTAAATCTATTCAACTTTTTGAGATATAGTCAATTTTTTGCATCAGGGTATTTTAGTTAGTGGCCATGCTTGAAAGCAATGATGTATTCCATATGTTGGCTGTTGAGGATAAGTTGGATGGTACAAATTACACATTATGGGCTTATATGATGTGTCGTGTATTGGTTGCAAAAGGACTTTGGAATGTTGTTTAGGGTGTTGAAAAACATCCTATTACACTTGCAAATACAAGTACTGAGGCTGATGCAAATGGTGTCAAAGATGGTGATATTCTACACATTCATGTTTGTGCTTCGATTCATGTTGCACCTACTATAGAACAAATTCGTTGGGATGGTAGAGATGCACAGACACATGCATTGATAGCCATGTCTGTCAAATGTGCCATTATTCCTCACATTCGCTCTTGCATAATAGCTAAGGATGCTTGGGATACACTTACCACTTTGTACTAGGCAAGGAATGAGGCTCGTGTTTCTTACCTTTGAAAAGAGTTGGAGAGTGAGCACATGAATGAACGAGATTCCAAGGATAGTTTTTTGACAAAGATCAAAGATTTGAAGGAACGATTGATTTCTACTGATGAAGTCTTGCCTGACAGTTCATTTGTGCAGACTGTTCTAAATGGTCTTCCCAATTCATATCAAAGTTTTGCTTCTACTCTTCGTTTGATGATGAAAGAAAATCCAAATGCCTTAATATTTAAGGAGTTAATCTCTATTCTAGTGCAGGAAGATCAGTCTAGGTAGAACAGGTCCATTATGCATGTTACAGATCAAGCTTTTTTGGCTAGTCAGAAGGGCAAAGCTAAATGGAGCTCTTCTACTACTAAGCAAAAATATGCTAATTTTGCACAATCAAAGAAGGATGACAGAGACAAGAAGAAAAAAAAAAAAATGTTTTGCCAGTACTATAAATCATTTTGATCATGTCATAAAGAATTGTTCAAAATTGGTTGCAAAAGAGGCAAAGAAAAACGAGGTTGGAATGGTTGTTGTAGAGGCCTCTACACAAAAAACAGAGTCTCCTAATCTAGTGCAGAATGAAGAATGGGCGTTTACTATTCTTTGTAGTTTTGACCCATCTTCTCCGGAATAGTGCATATTTGTAGTAGACTCAGATGTTTGGTACTTTGATAGTGGGGCAACCAAACATATTACCTCGCAACACAGTTTCATCACTTCACTCGAGCCTGCCCCTACTGTCACATGCACCAACAACTCCTCTTATCCTATCATGGGAGTTGATAAGATCATTCTGACTACTGCTGATGGTAGTTCTTTTACATTGTCGGATGCTTTATTTGTGCCAAGGATCAAGAAGAATCTATTATCAATTTCAACTTTAGCCAAGATTGGCTTGGTTGTGAATTTTGTTGATGATAGATGTAAAGTTCATGATTTGTCAAATGGCAATGTGATTATTGCTTCTAGCATTTTATGTCGTGGGCTATATAAGCTCATAGACTAAATTTGTGAATGATTTAGCATTTGCAGTACATGATTCTCAGGCTATGTCAGATGCAAAGCTTTGCCATGCATGCTTTGGTCATCTGAATTTTGCTAGTTTTCTACACCTGCAAATATTTGAAATGGTGTCCTCTTTGCCCAAACTTTAGGCACTCGGTAACATGTATGTGAAGGCTATATTTTGGGCAAAATATAGTGTTCCTAATTTTTGAGAGATGGTTCAATTCGAGCTACTCAGAAATTGCTGCTTTTTCATAGTGATGTCTGTGGTCCTATGCAGACACCCTCTTTTGGAAACTATGTCTACTTCATGACTTTCATTGATGATTTTTCCACGCATGCATGGACATATCCATTGAAAGCAAAGTCCGAAGTGTTTATGTGCTTGAAAGAGTTTTTGGTTCTGGATGAAAATTTGTCAGCATGTAAAATGGGCAGCCTCTGTTTCGATCAAGGGGGGATATATGTCTTTTGACTTTAATGCATTTCTGGCTGAACATGGGATAAAACATCAGTGTACAATGTTGTATACACCTCAAGGGAATGGAGTTGCTGAATGGAAGAACATGTCACTCATGGAGATGGGGAGGTGTATGGTCAAGAGTCAGGCTTTACCAGATAATTTCTAGCTTGAGGCTCTTATGTGTGCAACATATGTACTTAATTGGTGTCCCACTAAAGCATCGTAGTCTATCACTCCATATGAGGCTTGGCATGGTCGCAAGCCATCTGCTGCTCACATGCATGTTTTTGGTTGTCTGGCATATGCATTAGTGCCTAAACAACAATACAAGAAATCGGATGATAAAGCAGTGAAATGTATTTTTGTTGGATATAGTTCTAAAAGCAAAGGCTGTCTTTTGTATCATCCACACACTAAACACATTCTGGTTAGCCGTGATGTTGTTTTTGATGGAGAGTGTTAATCTCCAAAAGAACAAGTTGACCTTGAATTTAGATCACCTCTATATCAAGATCAACTTTAGACTCCACCTAATTTAGAGAATCTTCACCAAATTATCAGAAAATTGATTATTCTGAAAAATTCAGTTTCTTCAGAAAAGTCTGCTGCAGATTAATCACTCATTGACTAATCAATCCTGTAAAGTTTTTGATAAAACTTTGCACAACACTTCGCCTTAAGGTTGCGCAACTTTACAAAGTTAAATCTCTTAAAATGATTGAGTATACTGTGAGAAATGTGTGAAACACTTTACCTATGTCTGAAACTGCTTTCTTGCAATGGCGACTTTGACACCTGCAACTTCTTAGCACTGGTTCTCCCAACTCTGAACCCGTTTGATCAAGATCTTCTAGCCATAGATGGCTTACCTTCTAACTTAGACTTTGAGCCCTCACTTGTGTAAAACTTTACACTGTGGACTGAGCACTGACAATTTCTTTGAAGATGAAATGTGCGCCAGATTTTTCGACTCTTAGAACATTCTTACATATGAATGTTCCTAATCAAAATTCTCTCAACCTGATTGCAATTAACCTCTCAAATTCTAGCCATAGATAGATTAGCTATGGACTTAGATACGTGCAGAAGGATTTCTCAAAAGATTAAGCACAGAAGGAGCAGACAGTAAAACATCGGGCGCAAATTCCTTGATTTCTTCAGAAAATTTACATTCAAGTGAGGATGGATAATTCACTCACTTCCAATGTGTCTAATGACACTAATTTCTCTCTCCCTATTCTCAAATCTTCTTCTGCTCTATTTGCCCCGACATTTTCCAACATATTTATAGATGAATATATACAAGTGTATGACTAAACAAAGGTATAAGTCAGCTAATGTACATATGTGTACATATCTTTGGGTTTTCTGAATATGTCCTTCCTTCAACCATCTGACTTGGTTCTCTTCTTGACTTCTTGACTTCATTTCTCCATAATCCTTCAATTGATGATTGTCATGCACCAACAGCTCCCCCTCAATCATTAATTGAGGTTCTTTTCTATCTTCTTTACTCCAGCCATATCCTTGAATCTTTGTAGTTTTGGTCCATCTAGACTTTTGGTCATCATATCTGCAACTTGATCTTTTGTGGGAGTGTGTATGACTTCAATCTCTTTCTCAATGACCTTCTCTCTCAGAAAATGATACTGTATTTCAATATGCTTAGTTCTAGCATGAAATACAGGATTAGCTGCCAAGTATAATGAACTCATATTGTCTCCACAAATAATAGGAGTACTCTGAATCACATCAAAAACTTTCAAAAGTGTCTTTAGCCATATTACCTCTTTTGCAGCTTCCACCATACCTTTATATTCTGCCTCTGTGGATGACAAAGCAACTGTATGTTGCTTCTTGGAACTCCATGAAATCAATTTGTCTCCTACATAGCATAAGTATCCATGTGTTGATCTTCTATCATCCACATTACCTGCCCAATCTGCATCACTATATATCTTGATTCTTGTATCTGAAGTAAACCCATAGTACAACCCTTCTCTGAGTGTACCCTTGATGTACCTAAGTACTCTTTGTCCTGCAATCCAATGTTCCTTTCTAGGACAATGCATAAATTGTGAAAGCACACCAACTGCATATGACAAATCAGGCCTTGTCAATGTAGCATAAATCAAGCTACCAATCAAACTTTGATAGAGTTTCATATCTCTGAACTCTTCTCCTCCAAACCTAGACAATTTATGGTTCACTTCCAAAGGTGTAGGTGCAACCCTGCAATCTTCCATTTTAAATTTGGTTAGCAAATTTTTAAGATACCTTTCTTGGGTCACATATATTCCATGTTGAGTATAAGAAATCTCCATTCCCAAGAAGAATGATAGGTTCCCTAAATCACTGATTTTGAACTCTTTCTCCATCTGCTTCTTGATCATTTGTATCCCCTTATCATCTGTTCCTGTAAGTATTATGTCATCAACATAAATACACACATAAATGAATCCATTTTCACTTGCTTTGACTAGCAAGCTACTATCTGCCTTTGATGCTTGAAATCCAAGATCATTCAAGAATTTTACAAGCCTATAATTCCAAGCCCTTGGGGCTTGCTTCAACCCATACAAAGCTCTCTTGAGCTTACACACATAATTTGGACTCACTTGATCTTTGAACCCATCTGGTTGCTCCATGTAGACTTCATATGAAATGTAACCATTCAAGAAGGCATTTTTAACATCTAATTGAGACAACTTCCAACCTTTACAAGCAGCAATTGCAATGAGTGTCCTGATGGTTGTCATCTTTGCCACAGGACTATAAGTCTCATCATAGTCCACTCCATATGTCTGTGCATACCCTTTCACAACAAGTCTAGCTTTGTACCTAGACACACTTCCATCTGCAAATCTCTTTGTTTTGTAAACCCACTTACATCCAATAATCTTCTGACTATTAGGTTTAGGAACCAAATCCCATGTTTGACTCTCTATCAATGCATCATACTCCTCTTGCATAGCATCTTCCCAATTCTTCTTCCCTTTGGCCTCTTCATATGTAGAAGGGTCTTCATCTGCTTTTACCAAATAAGCATAATCTTTAATAGTTAAGAATGAAGTGTCATAGCTATACCTTGTAGGTTGCCATTTGTGCCTAGATGATCTCCTAACTTCTGCACTTCTTGAGGTCTCTGGTTCATCACATTCTGGATCAAACCTTGGCCTCTCTTCAACTTCAATCTGCACTTCATTACTCTCACTTTCATCAAGTAATTGAATCTTTGCTTTACCTTTTCTTTGATCCACTACTTCTTCATCATTTGCATGTACATTATATTTACCTGCATACCAAGTACCTTGCTCATCAAATGTAACATCCTTGGATACAATAAATTGCTTTGTGGATGGACTCCACAACCTGTATCCCATTTGCTTATCATCATAACCAATGAATACATACTTCTCTGCCTTAGGCTCCAATTTATGCCTCAATTGAGATGGCACATATGCATATGCCAAGCATCCAAATATTCTGCAATGATCTAAGTTAGGTTTCTTACCCCACCAAGCTTCATATGGTGTCATACCCTGCAAAGCTTTACAAGGCAATCTATTAACCAAATATGTAGCTGTATTAACAGCCTCAGCCCACAAATAATTTGGGCAATTCTTCTCTTTCATCATGGACCTTGCAAATTCAACAAGAGTCCTGTTTCTTCTTTCTGCTACCCCATTTTGTTGAGGAGAGTACCTGCAAGTAACTTCTCTCTTTATACCTGCATTCCACAAATAATCATTGAACTCATTTGAAAAATACTCTCCCCCTCCATCTGACCTTATTCTCTTCAATTTTTGACCTGTAATCCTTTCTGCATATGCATGATAGTGTTTAAATGTATTAAACACTTCTGACTTTTCCTTAATCACATAAATTGTGATCCACCTGGTAGCATCATCAACATATATGACATAATATCTTGAACCATTTATACTAAAGTCCTTTGAAGGACCCCACACATCTGTATGCACCAATTCAAGTCTTTCTGAATACATAAATCCATGCTTGGAATAGGATTGCTTATGAGCCTTACCTAATTGACATGCCTCACATCTGTATGTCATGTGTTGACCTGCAATGTTAGGCATTCCAAGCACTGAATCATTGTTAATCATTTCTTTGATACCTCTTTCATTGAAGTGTCCAAGTCTTTTGTGCCAAAGATCCAATTCTGACACCTTCTGCTCTCCATATGTGAACATAGCATGTCCAACATTTCCTTGTACCTTCAATGTGAAAAGCCTTCCTTCTTTCTTTCCTGCAATAACTTGTTTATACCCTTGACTAGGGTCTTCCACATAAACTCCATCATTGGTAAACCTTACCTCATAACCTTTTTCCACAATTTGACCTACACTGATCAAATTCTTTGGAATTGTGGGAACATAAAGTACCTTACTCAGAAGAGTGCTCCCATCCTTAGCCTTGACTGAACCAATTGACTTTACCTTATGCTTTGTATTATCACCTGTCTGCACTGTATGATTAATTGCATTGTGATCTAGGTCAGTCATCAAAGCAATATTTCCACTCAAATGATTACTACATCCTGAATCAATATAAAACACTCTCATGTCCTCATGTGAGGTTTCACATGTATTCATAATGAGAGTTGAGTCCTCCTTTTGATCTGATGCATAGTTGTAGTAGGTGTTATTATAGGATTGACTTTGGAAGTTTCTTCCACCACCTCTTCCAAAATAATTCCTACCACCTCTACCTCTGAAATATCCTCTCTGAAATCTACCACCTCTTGCTCTTTGATTAAAGTTCTGATAATTACCATTGTTTTGATTATTATGCCAACAATCATGAGATAGATGATTGGTCTTACCACATATCCAACAAGCTCTTGCATTCTCTTTGTTGTTTCTGCCTCTTCCTCTACTTCTGCCATTTCCTCTTCCTCTTATGAAGTTTGCTTGGTTTGAAGTACCTTCTTCTTCACCTGATTGTTGCTTTCCTTTGTTGGCTTTCTTCTTGTCTTTAGAATACATTGCATGACCTGCACTCTTATCAACATCTCCTTTGACATCATTCTCAAAAGTTAGCATATGACCTAACAATTGATTCAAGTCAGGAGTAAAGTGATCTAATGAAAGTTCTGTAGATAAAATGAAAGGCTTCCATTTCTCATCTCCTCTTAGCCCTGTGAGTATTTGTCTTACCAATTTGTCTTCTTCAATATCTTCATCCACTGCACCTAAAGAATTTGCAATGTCCTTCATCTTTGTCACATAATCAGAAATTGATTGTGAGGCCTTCTTCTTGAAGGTAGTAAACTCTGCCCATAGTGAAGCCTTCCTTGATTTGGTTGTATTTTGGAAATGCTCTTCCAAAGCATTCCAAATGTCACAAGCACTCTCAAGTCCTCTAATGTGAGGAAGCAAATAGTCATTGACTGCCATGTAGATGATGCTTCTTGCTTGAGCATCCTTCTTCATCCAATTCTTCAAATATGCAAGCTCCTCCCTAGTTGGAACACTAGGATCTCTGAATTCTGGCTTTTCTTCATCTCCTGTGATGTATCCTATCAGATCTTTGCTCATAAGATGAGCTTCCATCCTCATAGACCATGCAGGATAGTTCTCTCTATCCAACTTTTCAATTTGGAGACTATCTCCCATCTTTACTTCACCTGTAGCTTCAAATCTTTAACCTTTACAGATAATGAATGTACCTTTACTTCGAATGTTGCTCCTTCTGATCCTTTTGATAATCTTTGTATGTCTTCTTTTGATCTTTCTTCACACTTTGACCTTTTGCACCTTCGAAATGTAAAGTTTTGTATTTCTGCAATAGTCGGAGTCTCCTTCACTTCAATTTTGACACAACCTGCTCTGATACCACTGATGGAGAGTGTTAATCTCCAAAAGAACAAGTTGACCTTGAATTTAGATCACCTCTATATCAAGATCAACTTTAGACTCCACCTAATTTAGAGAATCTTCACCAAATTATCAGAAAATTGATTATTCTGAAAAATTCAGTTTCTTCAGAAAAGTCTGCTGCAGATTAATCACTCATTGACTAATCAATCCTGTAAAGTTTTTGATAAAACTTTGCACAACACTTCGCCTTAAGGTTGCGCAACTTTACCAAGTTAAATCTCTTAAAATGATTGAGTATACTGTGAGAAATGTGTGAAACACTTTACCTATGTCTGAAACTGCTTTCTTGCAATGGCGACTTTGACACCTGCAACTTCTTAGCACTGGTTCTCCCAACTCTGAACCCGTTTGATCAAGATCTTCTAGCCATAGATGGCTTACCTTCTAACTTAGATTTTGAGCCCTCACTTGTGTAAAACTTTACACTGTGGACTGAGCACTGACAATTTCTTTGAAGATGAAATGTGCGCCAGATTTTTCGACTCTTAGAACATTCTTACATATGAATGTTCCTAATCAAAATTCTCTCAACCTGATTGCAATTAACCTCTCAAATTCTAGCCATAGATAGATTAGCTATGGACTTAGATACGTGCAGAAGGATTTCTCAAAAGATTAAGCACAGAAGGAGCAAACAGTAAAACATCGGGCGCAAATTCCTTGATTTCTTCAGAAAATTTACATTCAAGTGAGGATGGATAATTCACTCACTTCCAATGTGTCTAATGACACTAATTTCTCTCTCCCTATTCTCAAATCTTCTTCTGCTCTATTTGCCCTGACATTTTCCAACATATTTATAGATGAATATATACAAGTGTATGACTAAACAAAGGTATAAGTCAGCTAATGTACATATGTGTACATATCTTTGGGTTTTCTGAATATGTCCTTCCTTCAACCATCTGACTTTGTTCTCTTCTTGACTTCTTGACTTCATTTCTCCATAATCCTTCAATTGATGATTGTCATGCACCAACAGTTTTTGTGGAAGATGCTATTCATCCAATACTTTCATGTACTAGGGAGACACTTGTTATCTCCAAAGACATGTATGATACTTTGTGCCTCTTTTTTTGGTGGAAAATCTAGTGTTGGTCCTAATGAGGCAACTTCTCATCCTTTACAAGTTTCATGTGATGATGCAAATCATTCCATTTTTGATGCAGATTTACATGATACACTTGTTGATGAGAGAGCTGATATTGAGGAGGAAAAAACTATGCCAAAATGGATGGTGTAGACTTTGCGTGATAACAAATTAGATGCACCTTTTTCATATCATACTCGTTCATGCTCTCATGGTGCCTCTTTTGCATCAGATTGCTATGTTATGGCTGCCTCTAGTCTCTGTGATGAGAATGAGCCTTTTTTGTTAGATGAAGTACAAATTCTAAAAATTGGATGGATGCTACGCAATTAGAATATCATGCTATCAGGAAAAATGACACCTTGTCTTTATGTGACTTGCCTTCTAGCAAGAAGGCCATTGGCACAAAGTGGATATACAAGATGAAGTGTAAGCCTAATGGAACACTTGATAGGCATAAGGCTAGGCTTGTTGCAAAGGGTTATGCATAGGAAAGATGCAATCATTTTGATGAAACCTTTGCACCTACATGCTGAATGACTACTGTTCATAGCATCTATGCACTTGTAGCTCATCATGGTTGGAATGTGCATCAGTTGGACACTAAAAACACATTTTTTAATGGTGAGTTGCATGAGGAAGGGTATGTTTTTCAGCCTCATGGTTCTGTGTAGGAAGGGCATGAAAACCAAGTGTGCAGGTTAAAGAAGGCATTATATGGTTTAAAGCAAGCACCACATGTTTGGTATGAAAAGATGCATGCCTATCTAATTGCAGATTGTTTTGAGAACAATCCAACTGACAGTACCCTATATGTTAAGCATGCATATGATGTGCTTCTGATCATTGTTGTGTATGCTGATGATATGCTGCTCACTGGTCCTCATGAGAAGCATGTTGCTGATTTCAAGGCTAATTTGCATGCCTCATTTGAGATGTCAGACTTGGGGTGTCACTCTAGCACAATGGCAAGTACCAATGTGAGGAGATTCAGCTCATAAATGTCAATCTGTGGAGACATGAGTACTGGTATGAAGACCGTGAGCAAGTGAAGGCACAAGTGTGTGAGTGAAAGCACACACGCATGCACACACATACACACATGTGCACACAAGGTAAGAGCAAAGAGAGGAATAGTTGAAGGACTTTGATTACAAAAGAGTTCTCTTACAAAAGATCAAATCTCTAACAAACTAACCTAAAAAATGAGCTCTCTAGCTCTTTTTATGGTTTTTTGAGCGGTTTTGGCCCTATCCAAACCTAGTGTTCAACCTAGTTAAAAATTAGGTTCCAGGGCTTATTTGAGGGCTCAAATGGAATCTAAAAATTATGAAAATTGGTAGGATGATACTTCTAATACTCTTCAAGCTCGAGGATTCAACTTGAACAAAATGGAGTCAAAAATGTGAAATGATATTTACAATGGTATTTGATGATAAAAATCACTATTTTTATAGGGATTTCTTTTGAAAATTTGACATGTACTTCTTGGAGCTCCCTACTTAATCCCTCTTCTTCTGTGTACACTTCTTTGATGCACTCCCATCCCTTGTGCTTGACCTTGAGTGTCAACACTCCCCCCACTCATGTTTGTCGTCCCTGACAGACCTTTGTTAGAGTGTGTGTTCCATGTAGTACTCTGAGAGGTAGTGTCCATCATGTATCCACAAGAGTGGTGTGCCTTCCAAGTGTAGCAGGGCCAATTGTCCTTTTCTTCAGCTTGTAATTGCTAGCCTTTGCAAGTTTTGGTCCTTGTGTATGAACTTCTTCCATGGATTTCGGCTTGATGGTGTATTTGTTTGCTGTCAAAAATTGCTAGTTGCTCAAAAGAGGTTTTCAATGTCGATTTTGAGCTATCAATGGTGGATTGCTTCCTTGCTATTGTTGTTATAACCTTTGATGTCCTCTGGATCTTTCAAACATGGCTATAATTTTGTTCATGCCAAGTACTTGTAACCCAAATGAATGATGGGTAATTGCATTAGTGCGTGGGTTGAAAAAAATATGTGCCTTATGCATGGATTTGTAATGTGGTCCTATGCATGCTTACTTGGGGAATGCATTGGAAGAAGTATGGTGCAAGGAATGGGGTCTTGAGCAAAGTGCTCAAGGGTATGCTTACGAAGAGGTTTCCTAATCTATGATGGTTATAGTGTTGCCCAAGTAGGTGATTCTTACCATGGTAAAAGGTCTATCAATGGTAATCTCTTTATGTTGTACTCCCATCATGGTGATTGACTATTGGCTTGTCTTTCGTTGCTGATGGATGTCCTTGTTGATGGTTCACTAATGAGATTCTTCGAGTGCATGGTCTTGATTTTTTCTTATCTCTTTCTTCTTCTTTATTTTTTTGTTTCTTTCTCTTCCCCCTTTTTTTGAGGAACAATGTCAAAAAAAAAGAAGAAGGTAATTAATATCAATAAAGTCATTTACATATGTCAAATGCATCTCATGTGCCTGGGATTCTCAAATGTGTCTATGCATGACTATGTAATGTGGCCCTATATTAATGCACACTTTGGAAATGCATGACCTAAATGGTGCAAAAGAAAAGGTTATTCCAAAGGCACATGGTTGTTGTTGATGGAGAATTCCTCTCCTATTCGAATTTAGCCATCATTTGAGCATCATTCTTTGTAGTTGCTTTTACTTCTACCCACTTTATAAGGTAATCCGTGGCTACAATAATGTACTTTGCATGGGAGTTTTTAGCTGGGGTGTTAATAGGATCTACGAAGTGGATACCCCACTTCAAGAATGCACGTACTCCCATCATAGGCCTTGTTGGAACCATCTTGAAGTCTATTTTGTTCTGTCAAAATCTCGAAGCATTTGGTTCAGCCATATGGGAGAAATGATTGTCGAAACACTCACTGGCCATTTACTAGTTAGTCCCTAAAAAGTCAGGGGTAAGCTTTGGATGCTAAAATTATTTCTCAGAGCATAGTTTATCATTTTATATGATTCCACTTGTAATCATAAGCTATCTAAGCTAATTGAGTTCCCTCAAAAGGAATTTCATCAATTGTTATTGTACTGTGAGTACTGAGCAAAAGAACCAGCAGGTGTATGGACTAAAATAACAAGTTTTGTGACACTAGCTAGTCATGAAGTAGTCTATTTTATAACTCTAAAGTGTATTAGGGCAGGTACAAAGCAGGTTTTAGTAGTACCACCTCACTTCCTTGAGGTATCCATCCATCTCCTTCAATAGTGGTATCAGAGCAACTTGAGGTAAAATGGAAGATGGTTTCCCTTCTTTCATTGATAAATTGGACAGGAATAATTATCTAGCATGGTCCTTGAGGATGAAGACCTATCTACAAGAAAGGAGTCTCTATGGATACATATCAGGAGATGAGGAGATGCCCATATTCAGAAGCAAAAATCAACTTACAAGAGAGGAGCAAGAAAGGCTCAAGTCATGGTGTGCCAAAGATGCTCTAGCCAGGTCATATCTACCTAACTCTATTTTTGATTTCCTTCTTCGTCATATGAGGAACTGCAAATTTTCCCAAGAGACTTGGGATACTCTATCTTCTTATTTTTCCTCCAATACAAGAGCTAGAAAAAATAATTTGTGGATTGACTTTACTACTTATAGGAAGAAACCTAAGCATAATGTTTCAGAGTATGTGACCAAGGTAAAAGATGTGGCTAATCAATTGGCAAGCATAGGAGAGGAGATTGAAGAGGAGCAAATAGTGAGACAGATAATCAATGGCATCAAGGCAGATGATAAGTGGGAAGCTTTCACAACTACTATGGATCTTTATATGGATATGCAAATCCCTGATCTTACCACTCACATGGGACAACTCCTCACCCATGAGGCCAAGCTCAACAAAAATGGTGAGCCATCAAGAGGTAACAATTCTTCTACCCTCTATACAGATAAAGGAAAGTATAAGAATAAATGAAAGACTAAGAAAGTTGAAGATGAAGGTACTACTTCTCAAGCTAACTATGCAGGGAGAGGTAGGAATTCAAGAGGAAGGGGCAGAGGAGGTAAGCAAGGTAGGGGGAGACCTTTCAACTCTTCCCCACTCAATATATGTGGACTGTCTAATCACACAACAAATGAGTGCTATAGGAACTTCAAGAACCAGAGAGGAAGAGGATTTTAAAGAGGTGGCTACTCACAATCAAGAGGAAGATTCAAGCATAATCAAGGTTACAACCATGGCTACAACAACAACTAGAAGAATTATCAAGGAGGATACAAATCAAGAAAAGGATTCAACAACTATACAGAGGATCAAGAGGATTCTCTTCTCATTATGAACATGACTTCAAAACAAGGTATGAATGATAAGCACCTCTTCTATATTGACTCAGGTTGTTCAAACCATGTAGCAGGAAACGTAGCTCTCCTTTCTGATCTTGAGGAGCCCAGGGAAAAGCACCAAGTACAGATAGGTGATGACACCAAGCATTCAATGGTCAAGGTAGGAAATGTTAAAAATTCTGATGGGAATAGCAATATGTTGAGCAGAGTTCTCTATGTACCTACTATCACAAAGAATTTGATGAGTGTTGGATAGATAATGGAAAAGGGTTTGCAGGTTAGGTTCAATAAATTTGGAGCTTTTGTAGAGGACCCCCAAGATGGATTTAGAATATTTGCAAAGGGAGAGAAAACAGGTAGATTGTTTACATTTGAACTTGAGGACACTAGAAACATTGTAGTTTATAATTATAAGGATCAAACTTTGTCTGAGTTAGAAATATGGCACAAAAGATTAGGGCACATTGGTGAGAGGAAATTGAAGCAGATATGTAGAGATCAATGTGTACTTGGGATACCTAATGTATCCAAACAACACATGATCTATAAATGTGGTGCATGTTAGTTTGGTAAATCACACAGGTTACCCTTTCTCAAAGAAAGCCTATATGCATGAAGACTATTTGGAACTTGTCCACTCAGATGTGTGGGGACCAAGCAAGGACCCTTCAATTATGGGCTCAAGGTACTATGTGTCATTCATTGATGGTTTCAGTAGGTGGACTATCTTGTATTTCATGAAACATAAGGATGAAGTGTTCAGTTGTTTCAAGAAGTATCTTGCACTTGTGGACAACCAAACAACAAAAGCTTAAAGAGGATAAGGTCAGATAGGGGAGGTGAGTACTTCTCCAATGAATTTGATGCATTTTTGTAGGACAAAGGTATCAAAAGAGATATCACTACTAGATATACTCCTGAGCGAAATGGAGTAGGAGAGAGAAGGAACAAATTGATTGTGGAAGCAGCTAGATCAATGGTAAATGAAAAGAAGTTGCCTAATTACTTGTGGGTAGAAAGTGTTTCTATTGCCACTTATCTTATTAATAGGTTACCCTCTAAGTCACTTGATGGGATGAACCCCTATGAGGCATGGCATGGTAGGAGACCATCACTTGAACATTGCAGAATATTTGGTTGTGTTGCTTATGTGCATGTTCCATCTCAAATCAGAGGTAAGTTAGACCCTAAGGCAAAGAAATGCATCTTCATAGGGTATGATATAAATAAAAAAGGATACACGTTTTATAATCCACCCAACAAAGGATTTATGGTCAGTAGAGATGTTGTGTTTGATGATAATGCTTCTTGGTTTGAAAGTGAATGTACAAAGGTCAAATTACCATATGACTTTAGAGAAGAATTTCCAAACCTCACCAAGGAGGAACCAAGCACTATTGAAGACATCAAATCTGATGATGAGGACACCATTGACATGGAAGAATTTAAAGCATGGAAATTAAAAGGAAAGGTCAAGATGAAGAGGTTGGAGGACATACCTAAGTCATCCAACCAAGCCTTAAGAAGATCACAAAGAGAGAGTTAGAAGCCAATCAGATATGTGTATGATACTTCATTAGTCACTAAGCATTCTATTTATCTTGCTAAGGATTCATCACTTGAAGAACCTTCTTCATATGAAGAAGCAAATACCAAATTAGAATGGAAGGACATGCATATGCACACCCATACGCACCCGCATGCACACATACATATGCACATGCATACGCACACGCATACACACACACATATGCACACGCATACACACATGCATATGCATACACACACGCACACGCAAACGCACACATACACGCACATGCATACACACAAGCACACGCATAGGCACACACACACATACGGACACGCATACACACATGCATATGACACACATATGCACACACATATGCACATGCATACACACACGCATATGCACATGCATATGCACATGCATATGCACATGCATATGCACATGCATATGCACATGCATACGCACATGCATATGCACATGCATATGCACATGCATACACACTCATATGCATACGCATACGCATACGCATACCCATACCCATATGCGCTCCCATAAGCATACACATACGCATACCCATATGCATACACATACGCATACCCATATGCATACACATACGCATACACATACGCATACACATACGCATACACATACGCATACACATACGCATACACATACGCATACACATACGCATACACATACGCATACACATACGCATACACATACACATACACATACACATACACATACGCATACACATACGCATACACATACGCATACACATACACATACACATACGCATACACATACGCATACACATACGCATACACATACACATACACATACACATACACATACACATACACATACACATACACATACACATACACATACACATACGCATACACATACACATACACATACACATACGCATACGCATACACATACGCATACACATACGCATACGCATACGCATACGCATACACATACACATACGCATACGCATACACATACACATACACATACACATACACATACGCATACGCATACACATACACATACACATACACATACACATACACATACACATACACATACACATACACATACACATACACATACACATACACATACACATACACATACGCATACACATACACATACACATACACATACACATACACATACACATACGCATACGCATACGCATACGCATACGCATACGCATACGCATACGCATACGCATACGCATACGCATACGCATACGCATACACATACACATACACATACACATACACATACACATACACATACACATACACATACACATACACATACACATACACATACACATACACATACACATACACATACACATACACATACACATACACATACACATACACATACACATACACATACACATACACATACACATACACATACACATACACATACACATACACATACACATACACATACACATACACATACACATACACATACACATACACATACACATACACATACACATACACATACACATACACATACACATACACATACACATACACATACACATACACATACACATACACATACACATACACATACACATACACATACACATACATGTTAAAAGTCAAGCTTCAAGCTAAAAAATTCGTGGGGAATCTTTTATGGACATGTGGAGCAATCAAAGGAAGCCAAAAGCCACGAGATTCCATCAAGAAAAGTCACTCAACCACTCCCCAAGTCATCTCAACTAATTCCTCCAAGTTAGGAGGCTGATTTGGAAAGGTAGTTCCTAGATTTTAGGGGCACACCTCTCACTATAAAAGGAGCATGTATCCCGACTTCTTTTGGGCCATCTTCTTGGAGTTTTAGCTCATGTAAAGTGAGCACTAAGTGCTGGAGTTGTGATAAGCAAGCCCCTTGCTTAAGCAACCCCCTTGCTTGCTTGTTTGTTTTCTTTTAGTAGGCATATCTATGTGTGTGCGCAGGCAGTGTTGCAACTCTCTACCCCTGAGTTGTTAGCATTGGTTCTCCCTCATATGGTATCCATTTGATGTAATTCTTTTCTCATTGGATATCTATAAGAGTCTATTTTATGCTTACCAATTCTCTGGAGGATTCTCTGAGTAAGCTGGGAGCAACATTCATTTTAGTGAAGTTGTGTGATTGATATCTCTCTCTTTGTGTAGGCTCTGTTGGAAATATTTTGCTCTCTGTTGTAAGGGCTGGTTCTCCTTCTCTATGTATCCATTTGCTATGATTTGGTGTAATTGGGTAGCTATTAGAGTCCTCTAAAGTTGACTTAAGTTTGAGACTCATTCTCTGTATAATCTCTGAGAAAAGTTTGCTGGAGTGAAGTGAGGTCTCTGCTTGACTAGCAGTTGTGAGCATTCAACTAGCTCATGTTGTAGACATTGTTTCTCTTTGTGTAAGCATCCATTTCAAGTGAAATTTGTTTTGTTGGAAAGCCCTTGGTGTCTACTACAGGTCTACAAAAGCTCACTGGAGTTCTCTGCATAAGCTCTGAGTAAGAGCATTTTTGGTGTGCAGAGGTCAAAGAAGGATACCTGTGGAGGTCATTCGCGCTTCATCGTTGCTTAGGGGTTGAGATACTTCCCCCATCAGTGGTATCAGAGCATTTGGGCATCTTGGAGGTATCACATACAAGCAAGAAGAACTCTTGGAGTTGGTGGTTGAAGAGTTGCATCAACAAAAGCTTCTTGGAGGTAGCTCACATCAAGGGGGAGCTATTCTACTCAAATTTGCAAGAGCACAAGGTGTCCATCTAAGGAAAGCTTTGGATTGAGGTAACCTCAGAGCCTCATTTTCATTTTACACACATTGGAGCATTAGCCAAGGGCTAGGTCAAGTATCAAAGACTAGATATGGGAGACTTCAACACTCAAATTGAAAAGCTAGACAAAGGTAACTATCAACCATGGAGATTTAGGGTCTCCAACTATCTTATGGGCAAGGGCCTTTGGGGGTTGATTAGTGGAAGTGAACCAAGACCTAGGTTGGATGAGAATCCAACCAATGACCAGAGAAGGGCCTTTAGGGAATGGAATGAAAGAGACAAGAGGGTTATCTTTATTCTTTCCCAACACATTAGCAATAGCATGATCGGCCATATCCAAGACCTGGATTCAAGCATGAAGGTATGGGAGACACTTGAAAGGCTTTATTCAACAAGCACCAAAGCAAGGAAGATCCAACTCAAGAATGAGCTCAACAACCTTAGGAAGAGCTCAGGGAGTAGCATAAATGACTACATACTTAAGGTCAAGGAGTTATCAGATGCATTGGGATCCATTGGAAGCCACGTAGACGATGACGATCTTGTGGCTTATACTCTCAATGGTTTGAGAGATGATGAGAAGTGGAAACCCTTTACCACTTCAGTTTATGTAAGGGATAATCTTCCCGATTTTGAGCAATTGGTTGCTCTCATGGTCACCGAAGAAATGAACATAGGTGGAAGTTCAACTAAAAGCAAAGATGCACAAGTTTTCTATGCAGGTAATCAAAGGGGCAAAGGAAGACAAGGACAAGGAAGGGGCAAAGGAAGGTTTGGAGGAAGGCAAGGCCACTCAAGAAATCAAGGACATGACCAAGGCACCTCATCACAAAGAGGGAGAGGAAGATCAAGAGGAAGAGGAGGACGACATCAACAAAACAGAAATCAAGATGGCGAAGGATGTTACATATGTGGCAAGTTTGGCCACTATGCTAGAGATTGCTACCAAGGAGGAAACCAAAGGAACTATAATCAAGGTTCTTCATACAAAGGCCAAGGTAATTATGCTTCTACAAGTTCAGAAAATGACAATCTCTTGATGATGCACATGAATGGGAATTCAAGCAAAGTAGATAACACTTGGTATATTGATAGTGGATGTAGCAACCATATGAGTTGCAATGCTTCTTGGTTTACTAATCTACATGCTCCCAAAGGTAAAGGACATGTAGAAACAGGTGATGATACAGCCCATGAGATCTCCCATGTTGGAGATGTAGCTTTGGATGACAAGGAGGAAGGAAGATGTCTCAAGGATGTCTTGCATGTACCTACCATCACAAAGAACTTGGTGTCCGTTGGGCAAATGGTTGAAAGAGGCTATCAAGTAAGGTTCAACAAAGGTGGATGCTTTGTGGAGAACCCTAAGCAAGGTTACAAGGTCATAGCAAGAGGAAAGAAGCAAGGGAGACTCTTCACTTTGGAGGTAAATTCTCATTCTACTCAACATGTCTACTTCACATATGGAAACAAGAGGATTTCGGAGTTGGACTTGTGGCACAAGAGGATAGGTCACATCAACATACAAAGAATGAAGGAAATGCAATTCAAGAGGCTGGTTGAAGGTCTTCCCAACTTCCAAGGACAAGGTATGAAGCATTTATGTGAATCTTGTCAACTAGGGAAGCAAGCGAGACTTCCATTCAAGAAGAGTGGCTACATAAGCCAACATCCATTGGAGTTGATACATACAGATGTGTGGGGGCCAACGAAAGAGCAATCCATTGGAGGTAACAAGTACTTTGTCACTTTTATAGATGATTGCACAAGGATGGTTTGGGTTTATTTCATAAAAAACAAATCAGATGTGTTTACATGTTTCAAAGCATTCAAGGCAATGGTAGAGAAGGAAACAGGTACATATATCAAGAAGCTAAGGTCCGATGGAGGGGGAGAATATTTCTCAAATGAGTTTTCTGATTTTTTAATGGATCAAGGCATCAAGAGGCAAGTAACATGCAGGTACACACCCCAACAAAATGGAGTAGCAGAGAGAAAGAATAGATACATTGCCGAGATCGCTAGAGCAATGCTTAATGAGATGAATGTACCTAACATGTTTTGGAGTGATGCAGCAAATACCGCCGTGTATCTAATGAATAGGGCTCCTACCTCAGGGATCCATGGCTTGACACCATATCAAGCCTATTATGGTAAGAAACCTGATCTTTCCCACTTGAAGATATTTGGATGTACTTGTTATGTACATGTGCCAAGTGAATTGAGGCACAAGCTACAACCAAAGGCAGAAAAGTGTGTGTTTCTAGGATATTCAAATGATCATAAAGGTTACAGGTGCTTCAACCCAAATACAAAGGACTTGAGGATATCAAGGGATGTAGCATTTGATGAGCTACTCCCTTGGTATAAGAAGTATGATTGTATGTAGGACTATGAAGAAGAAAAGCATGGACATGATGAAGAACAAATCGACCTAGAGCTAAGCGGCCCAAGGTGTTCCATCAATGAAGATAGTTCAAGCATGAACTCACCATGGAGGGGGAGATCTTCATCAAGCTATGAAGCACAATCAATCAACAAAGGCAAAGCAACATTGGTGGAGTTGGATGAAGAAGGTAATGAAGTTGAAGATGATGAAGGACACATGATGGAGAAAGAAGCCACGTCAAAGAAAGAGATCAAGTTCCCAAGGCAAAGGAGGTTTATTCCTCCAAAAGGTGAAGAAAGGAAGTCTTCTAGAGTTAAGTATCCAACTCAAAGGTTTACTTATGATTCATACATGGAAACACATTATGCATATATGAACAAAGTAGTAGAAGATCATGAGCCCGATTGCTATGAAGATGCAAGCAGGTACACCGAATGGAAAGAGGCAATGCAAGAAGAGATCGACGCACTTGAGGAAAATCAAACATGGACTCTAGTGCCCAAGAAGGAGAACATGAAGGTAATAGGTAATAAGTGGGTGTATAAAGTAAAGAGGAATTCAGATGGATCTATTTCTAGGTTCAAAGCAAGATTGGTGGCCAAGGGTTTTGCACAAACCTATGGAGTGGACTTTGAAGAGACATTCAGCCCCGTGGCAAAGATGAGCACCATTAGGACACTCATTGCAATGGCTGCTAGCAAAGGATGGAAGCTTTTCCAATTGGATATCAAGAATGCCTTTCTCAATGGAGACTTGGAAGAAGAGGTATACATGGAGCAACCACTAGGTTTTGTTCATAAAGAGTTTCCACATCATGTTTGTAGGTTGAAGAAGGCACTTTATGGCCTAAAGCAAGCTCCAAGGGCTTGGAACCAAAGATTGGTGGACTATTTGATCAAATGTGGTTACAATCAATGCAAGGCGGATCCATCTCTCTTCATCAAACAAAGAGGAGAACTTGTGGTGTACATGTGTGTGTATGTAGATGATCTTATCATTACAGGTAATGATACAAAGGGCATTGAGGAGATCAAGGCAAAGCTTGGAAACGAGTTTAGGATCTTTGATCTTGGAGATCTTAGGTATTTTCTTGGCATTGAAGTTGTATACAAAGAAGAAGGTATTATGCTCATACAAAGGAAGTATATTCTAGACCTACTTGAGAGGTTTGGGATGCTACATTGCAAGCCTATTTCAAATCCCATGGAAGTTAATGTAAAGCTAAGCTCCATTGATGGAGAGCCATTAGAGGATGTAACTTTGTATCGATCTATTGTAGGCTCTTTCAATTATGCCACAATAACCAGGCCTGACATAGCATATGGAGTTGGAGTGTTATCACAATTTATGCATAGTCCAAGGACTACACACTTGCAAGCTGCAAGAAGAATGTTGCGATATCTCAAAGCCACTATAAATGAAGGATTGTTCTACTCATTTGATGATGATATGCAGGTCAAAGCTTATTCCGATGCCGATTGGGCCGGTTCGAAGGAAGATAGAAGGAGTACAAGTGGTTACCTAGTCATGCTAGGTAGCAAGATCATCTCATGGATTTCAAAGAAGCAACCCACGGTGGCATTATCTTCCACCGAGGCTGAGTATAGAGCTTTGGCTCAAGTCACATGTGAGCTAATGTGGATTAAGAAGTTATTTATGGAGCTTAATTTGCAGGTTGACACATATCCAATTTTTTGTGACAACATGAGTAGCATTCATCTAGCATCGAACCCTGTCTATCATGCTAGAACCAAGCATATTGAAGTGCACTATCACTTCATAAGGGAAAAGGTGATATCCAAGGAAGTTTCAGTACATCATATTGGTACTAAGGACCAAGTTGCGGACATGTTTACAAAGGCTTTGGATGGGATGAAGATTTCAAAATTCAAGCAATGCATCAACATGAAGGAGCTTGGATGAGGATGAAGAATTGAAGCTTGAGGGGGAGTGTTAAAAGTCAAGCTTCAAGCTAAAAAATTCGTGGGGAATCTTTTATGGACATGTGGAGCAATCAAAGGAAGCCAAAAGCCACGAGATTCCATCAAGAAAAGTCACTCAACCACTCCCCAAGTCATCTCAACTAATTCCTCCAAGTTAGGAGGCTGATTTGGAAAGGTAGTTCCTAGATTTTAGGGGCACACCTCTCACTATAAAAGGAGCATGTATCCCGACTTCTTTTGGGCCATCTTCTTGGAGTTTTAGCTCATGTAAAGTGAGCACTAAGTGCTGGAGTTGTGATAAGCAAGCCCCTTGCTTAAGCAACCCCCTTGCTTGCTTGTTTGTTTTCTTTTAGTAGGCATATCTATGTGTGTGCGCAGGCAGTGTTGCAACTCTCTACCCCTGAGTTGTTAGCATTGGTTCTCCCTCATATGGTATCCATTTGATGTAATTCTTGTCTCATTGGATAGCTATAAGAGTCTATTTTATGCTTACCAATTGTCTGGAGCATTCTCTGAGTAAGCTGGGAGCAACATTCATTTTAGTGAAGTTGTGTGATTGATATCTCTCTCTTTGTGTAGGCTCTGTTGGAAATATTTTGCTCTCTGTTGTAAGGGCTGGTTCTCCTTCTCTATGTATCCATTTGCTATGATTTTGGTGTCATTGGGTAGCTATTAGAGTCCTCTAAAGTTTACTTAAGTTTGAGACTCATTCTCTGTATAATCTCTGAGAAAAGTTTGCTGGAGTGAAGTGAGGTCTCTGCTTGACTAGCAGTTGTGAGCATTCAACTAGCTCATGTTGTAGACATTGTTTCTCTTTGTGTAAGCATCCATTTCAAGTGAAATTTGTTTTGTTGGAAAGCCCTTGGTGTCTACTACAGGTCTACAAAAGCTCACTGGAGTTCTCTGCATAAGCTCTGAGTAAGAGCATTTTTGGTGTGCAGAGGTCAAAGAAGGATACCTGTGGAGGTCATTCGCGCTTCATCGTTGCTTAGGGGTTGAGATACTTCCCCCATCAATACACATACACATACACATACAGATACACATACACATACACATACACATACACATACACACACACACATACACATACACATACACATACACATACAGATACAGATACACATACACATACACATACACATACAAACATACACATACACATACACATACACATACACATACACATACACATACACATACACATACACATACACATACACATACACATACACATACACATACACATACACATACACATACACATACACATACACATACACATACACATACACATACACATACACATACACATACACATACACATACACATACACATACACATACACATACACATACACATACACATACACATACACATACACATACACATACACATACACATACACATACACATACACATACACATACACATACACATACACATACACATACACATACACATACACATACACATACACATACACATACACATACACATACACATACACATACACATACACATACACATACACATACACATACACATGCACATGCACATGCACATACACATACACATACACATACACATACACATACACATACACATACACATACACATACACATACACATACACATACACATACACATACACATACACATACACATACACATACACATACACATACACATACACATACACATACACATACACATACACATACACATACACATGCACATGCACATGCACATACACATGCACATGCACATACACATACACATACACATACACATACACATACACATACACATACACATACACATACACATACACATACACATACACATACACATACACATACACATACACATACACATACACATACACATACACATACACATACACATACACATACACATACACATACACATACACATACACATACACATACACATACACATACACATACACATACACATACACATACACATACACATACACATACACATACACATACACATACACATACACATACACATACACATACACATACACATACACATACACATACAACTACAACTACACATACACGTAGACATACACATACACATACACCTACACCTACACCTACACCTACATCTACACATACACATACACATACACCTACACCTACATCTACACATACACATACACATACACATACACGTACACATACACGTACATGTACATGTACACATACACATACACGTACACGTACACATACATGTACATGTACACGTACACAAACATGTTCATGTACACGTACACAAACATGTACATGTAACGTACACAAACATGTACATGTACATGTACACAAACACGTACACGTAAATGTACACAAACATGTACACATACACAAACACGTACACAAAAACATACACGTACACAAACATGTACATGTACACGTATGCATGCGCCTATGCATGCGTGTACACTTATGCATACACATACGTGTGCATGTACCTGGGTACGTGTGCATGCACACATACCCGTACACGTATGTGCACCCGTACGGGTACGCGTACACATATGTGTGCACTGTTAGCGGCCGCTGGATTGGAAATGTATAACTGAATCTTGTTGGCACGAGCGAAAAGTTGTTACAGACATTTTGTAAAAGCTATATAAATCAAAGAAAGACGCGCCAATGACGTTCCGTGGTGGATCACCAGATTGTCTGTCTAGGTGACTGAGCGGGGCGTTACTGTAGTGTTTGTTTGCATAATTTCAAGTAGTCTGAGTTTTATGTTCGCCTTTTGTCTTGTCTACCGTCGACATCTGTTCTGTTTGTTAACTTTATAGACGTTTGAGAGATCACCAGACTGTCTGTTTGGGTGATTTGTCTGTAGCGTTACTGTGTGTCGAGTTGATTAATTCAGAGTATCTTGTCAAATTTCTGAGTATTCTGTGTGTATTTGTGTTTCGTCTTGTCTGTTGTCTGTTGGTATCCATTGGGGTTGTGAGTATCAGTTAGTTTGCATATCGTGTTGTCTCTTTTCTTGAAATGTTCTGCAAGTGTATGGCGAAGTCTGTGCAGTCGTGGTAGCCTTCTGGTATCCGAGTTGTATTAAGTTGTCTTAGTATCGAGATCCAGGTTCATACGGCAAAGTTTAAGCTACAGTAGGATTTCTTGGGTTGCGTACTGAACCTTCAGTACGGTGTATCTAAACACTTGGACTTGGATTCTTTGTGTCTTCGAACATTGGTAGGATTGTGGTACCCATTTGGTAAAGGTTGACGATTACTCTTGTTTCTGGTATTTTCAGTAAGTTATGTGCAGATGCAACATAGCATCTTAGCATATTCGGTACACGTGGCTGAGCTAAACTATGAACTGTAATATCTAAGTACAACAAATTCTTGATAGAGCTCTCAGCATCAGAATATTGATGCGTGTAAGTGGTTAGTTTGGGAACTAAGTATAGTGCCTCTGTCTAACAGATCCCTTCCACTCCCAAGAACCCAAGAATCGCTTGAACGCACTTTTGACAGATAGAATAAGAGCATTTAACACTGGCGCCGTCTGTGGGAAGGTGGCAACAGATCAGATTGTTGCAAACCAGTTGTGGAAACGTGACCGTAAATTGTAAATCGACAGTAATAGTACGCGATTAGTATAAAAGATGATACATGCCGGTTACTCGATCCGGTGAAACGTATCCAAAGAACCGCCAGCCTGGGGTACTTAATTTACTAAGGACGACTCCGGGAGGTAGAAGTACAGCTAGGTCTAACCCAGTTGTCAAGAAAGTAAAGAACCTTAGTAGTGATTCCGGTCATATTCTGGTGGAACGTGCTACGCCTCTGGTAAATTTCAGTATGATTTCGGCATAGTTTGTCAAAGATATAGTAACTCCAGAATCTACCAGGACGCAGCCTGAAGTTAGTTTAACAACATTGGGTAAAGATTCGAATTTGTTTACATTTAGAAACACCTTAACCAAAGAAATTAGTGAAGGAGAAAAAGCACCTTGTTTTGGTGAAGATTCGACACATTCCAGTGATATTTCGGTAACAGTTGCTGAAGGATCGGAGTTTTCCGACGACGGTTTACCATTTTTTGGTGAATCTTCAGCCCAGTCACCGCCATTGGGAGTAAGCTTCCCTACATTTGACATCAAGCGGGAAGGGAGCTTGTTCGAAACCGAGATTCGAAACATACTGAACAAGATTATCGAATCGGAAAGTGCACAGGCCGACGATACACATTCCGATAGTTCAGATATTTAGCCCCGGGATACAGAAGATAGTCACAATATAACCATCAGCATGATGAACATGCAACAACAACAGCAGCAGCAACAACATCAGCAACAACAACAACTATGCCCTCCCAGGCCGACTCCAAAAGGAGTAACGTACACCAAATTTGGTGGATTCCCTGGAGATGACCCAGATGCTCATGTACGCAGATTTGAGATAAGTTACGCAGTGCTCAACCATCCACCTGATCCGGCGTATAAGGCTATTGTTTTCCAATCAACATTGGTTAATGAAGCAGCTAGATGGCTTACAGAATATGATATTAACCGTTTCGGCACCTATGAAGCAGTAAGGGATGCCTTTTTGCAGAGATTCAGGCTAAAGAAGAATCCAGTCGAAATTTTTGACTACCTGCAAAACAATAGATAGAAGATAAATCAAACAGTACAGGAATACGCCACTCTATTCAGGACTCATTTGAGGCAGTTACCACCAGCACATGCCAACCTACCGGATGACGTTATTACTCAATGGTTTATCAATGGATTGACTCCACAACTCAAACAGATTATGATCATACGCTGTGTAGGAGCTATGACGCTAGATGCCGTGATTGCAATGGCTTTACAGCTAGAAAACAAGTTTGGAGGATTTACAGAAGATCTGGAGTGGTTAAAAGCAAATAGAAATATCGCCGAAGACCCGACCAAACAGATGTACTGCACTACATGCAAGAATTCAGGCCATATTAGTGCCACTTGTGCACTTAATCAGTTGTTTTGTGCTATCTGCAACACTACCGGACACACCACCGAAAACTGCGCATATAACGCCAAAGTACAGGGACCAGCAACTGTCAATGCAATTATACAGGAACCAGGGCAGCCAACCAATCACTATGTACCCCCGCCATTGAGAAACAACCAGCAACAAGGTTATCGAAATTACAGAGGACAGAGAAATAATAACTACAATGCAAACCACTGGCAGGCCGGACAAGCACCGGAAAATCCCAATTTGCCACCACCGCGCTGTCATTTTTGTGGTGAATTTGGTCACATTAGAAGATTTTGTAAGGATGCAGCTGAGTATGATCAGAGGAAGAAAGAACGTCAAAACCCAATGGCTAATATGGTACAAATCACACCAATAGAAACGCACGCTGCAGTAATTCAGACCCGATCCGATAAACAACTGCAACCAGCAGCAGAAATATTTGAACCAAGCATACGTGAACAACAAAGGATGTATGATAAAGCTAGTCAATGGACCACCGCAGAACCTCCAGTGTTCCCAGATCCTATTCCGGTGACTGAGACTCTGTTAACCGAGGAAGGAACACAACAACATGATTCTAATTCAGCAGCAGGCACATCATCTTCAGTAGGCGCATCATCTTCAGAATCTGTTGAAAATACAATCCAATCACAAAAGGCCTGGGAAATTTTATCTAAAGCATCCATCACTCTTCCTCTGGGCCAATTACTTGCACTAGTACCAGGAGTTCGACAACAATTCCAACAACAATTCAGTCCTGTGCCTTCTTGCATTCCAGCAACAGCAACAGTGCAATCGGAACCTGATTCTACGGTCAATCATTCAGTTCCTTTAATTACGGTATGGTATAAAAATCATAAAATTACACAGGTACTAATTGATGGAGGATCTGGTGTCAACATTGCTACTGCTACACTGTGTAAAAAGTTAGGGTGGAACAAAATCGAACCAGTTCAATTTTTCGTCAGAATGGCCGACCAATCAAGAGTCCATCCCGTAGGACTTGTACGAAATGTACCAATAACTTTACAAGGTACAACATTTAAAATGACCTTTGTCATACTAGAATTACCGGAATCCATCCTTGATTATAATCTCTTTTTCGGTCGTCCTTGGCTGAAGCACGCTAAGGTGATACAAGATTGGTCTGCACAGGAACTCACTTTCAAAGATAATAATCGTAAGTACGTTGTAAAATTAGATGCTATGCAACATTGCGAGTTGCATGCTAGACCGTATTTTGCAGAACCAGTCCATATGCTAGATGGGTTGTCAGATGATGAAGAAGAAGAGTTTCTGAAAAATAACATTGACTTGATCTCCCTAGGAACTGTTGATCTACAATCTGTTGTAGATAATTAGAATCCTACAGTTTGCACGGTGATGTCTGTAACAGAAAAAGATACGAAAGAAGATAAGGCTACCATAGATGACGTTGATCTACAACAACTTTTTAAGCCAACTGAGAATACAGAGAAGCCTCGACAATTCTATGTTCCAGAAGATCAACTGACCACCTACAATTTAGGGGATGAAGGAAATCCACGACCTGTTAAGATAAAGGAGAGCTTACCTGAGTTATTTCAAGCCGATTTAATCCAACTACTTCGAGAATTTTTTGATGTATTTGCTTGGGATTACAAAGATATGAAGGGTTTGGACCCGCGCATCTATCAACACAAGGTCATGCTGAAGCCGGAAGCAAAACCACTTAAGCAACCCAGCTACCAGATGAATCCAAACTATGCATCACAGGTAAAGGCAGAACTTGATAGGCTACTCAAAGTCGGATTTATTGTACCAGTGGAGCATGCTGAATGGATCTCACCAATTGTTATTGTCCCTAAAAAGAATAAGCTGTTGCAGTAGCAAAATGTCTACTGAAAGATTTCTTTCCACGTTTTGGCTTACCGCTGGAACTTGTTACAGATCAAGGCACTCATTTTGTCAACAATTTAATGAAAGTACTCACACATTCGTTTCAGGTCACGCATAAATTCAGTTCACCATATTACCCTCGTGCAAATGGTTTGGTTGAGAGTACAAACAAGACTTTGTTGAATATGCTTCGAAAACTCATTTTGGAAGCACCGGAAAGATGGGATCAACTGTTACCTGCAGTATTATGGGCATACCGGACTACATACAAGGTAGCAACAGGACTAACCCCTTTCAAACTAGCTTATGGATTGGAAGCAATAGCACCGATGGAGATAGTTATGCCAAGTTTACGAGTAGCAATCGCTCAGAAACTACTACCTGAAGAATCACTGTCATGTCGGTTGGATACACTCAGAGAATTAGACGAGCATCGATGGCACAATTTTTTGACTATGCAGGAAGTACAGCTAAGACAAGCTCGAACACATGATCGATATCTAAAGACTCCAATTTTTTCGGTGGGACAACTTGTACTCTTTTACAATGCAAAGTCGAATCGCTCTGCTGGTAAATTCAAGTTACGATGGTTTGGTCCCTATCAGATTGCTGAACAAGTGGGCCTAGCAACTTTTCGGTTGACCACTTTGACCGGAATTCCTCTTCCAAAGGTGATAAATGGATCAAAGCTGCGGCCGTATCAACAAACATCTAATCCACACTGAAACGTTTCGCGGTTGGCCGCGTCTTTTGGCATTTTCTTTTCTTTTATTTTATTTTCTTTTCTTTTTTTTTTGGTGTGCTTAATAAAATAAGTCTGTAAATATCCGCGTTTTGATACCTAGTTATGTCCACAGCCGCCCTGCCCTTTCCAGTTACTCACGCATGCACACCGAAGTTAAGAATTATCATCTCAATATTGCGTGATGATTAGTCATTCTTGATTGCTCTCCACTGCAACGCATCTACTTAACCTTTTCTGTTTCGCCGAAAATCGCTATTGTGTTTGTGTGATTTGTGTTATTGTGCATACCCTGTGCTCTGTGTACTTGTGATTGTTGTCTCTGTGTGCGCCATGGAAGCTTTGGCTAACTATGCCGTCTTCCGTGATGGACTCCCTGCTGACGTAGGAGAGTTCCTGCGCATTCGTGGGCTATCCAATTTCGCTGAACTGCCTTGGCATTTAGTGGAATCCCACCCATTCTTTGCCTAGATCATCTCCGCCATCGCCAACACACCTGCCACCAAGCAGAGTTGGCCGATCACCTCCCTACCATCCCGTACACTGATCACCTTTCAAACATTCACTGAATCATTCCGACTCCATTCGCAAGGTCGAGAAAATGGCCCGAACCTCCCCGTAGCAACAATGACCCAATTATTTCCTAGGTATTCGTCAAACGAATACGCGATCCTTTGTCGACCAGAACCTGAAAGATCAGCCCTCCAATTCTTAGTAGCTATTCTCAACCTACAGAAACGTACTCCGCCATAGACTTAGCCGCCCGAGAACCAGTAAATTTTGCATCCTATTTCTTTCACCGTATTCACAAAGAATGCGTAACAATCATCAAACAGGTAAACAAGGGAGGAATGCCAAGATCGAGACTCCCCCATATCATATCATTCCTGTTTCCGGCCATCCTTGCAGCACAACCACCACCCAGAGGCCCGGTCCTAAGACATGAAGAATCTGTGCAATTATGGGACGATGATGAAGAAGATGAAGAGGAGCTAAACCAACTCTTCCGTCGGAAGAGAATAATCAGTTCTTCTAGGAGTGAAGCACAGGGATCAGCCGAAGCAAACAAAGATGATGACAAGGAAGAAGAAAAACATGACGAGGAAACATTCCACGACACCGCAACATCGATGCAGCATGAATCCTCCGTGCAGTCATCTTCCCAAGGGCAACAAGAACAGGAGAATCATACTGAAGCCGACACAAGCTCTACAGAAGAAGCATCCCAGCAACAATCTAAGGTGGAACAGCAAGCAGATGAGGAACAAATTGCTAAAGAAGTTCTCGAAGAGCTGCTTAAGGCAGTTGAGTCCACAGCCGCAGAAGGTGCACAACACACCAGAGATAAGGTATCACAGTCAAATTCTATTCTTCCCACTCCCCCACCGAAGCCGCCAATCGAAACCATTATCCCCATCCAACCCATTCACCCTAACGAACCCGCTCACTCCTCTTCCTCATCCCCAAACTACTCCCCACCCAACTCCCAACAACTCCTCACCACGTCCTCATCTCAACCTCGCCAACATCTCCCACTTCCTTCAATCCTGACAATCTCTGAGCTTGCAAACATGGGTCAACTATTAATTCAATTATCACAGCAATTGCCAATCCAAATGAGAGAAGTCACCGATAATATTCGGAATGAGTTACAACACAAGGTGGACATCCTAGAAGCAGATATCACGCCTCTGCAAGAAGAAATAGATGCGGTCAAAGCAGAAAACCATCAGCTGCACACCCGAGTTACCCATCTCCAAGCCCAGCTTGCAGAACAACAAACAATTGTCGATCAAAGAGATACCGCACTGGCACATCTCAACCAAAAGGACAAGTTACTAAGCGAAGCACAGGCTGAAATTAGTCAGTTGAAGATCGATCTAAAGGATAAAGAAGACGCTAGAGTAGCCCTAGGTAATCTATTACAAGAGACCAGAGTGCAACTCGATGAAGTGGTACAGAAAGGCCAAGAACAGCATGATCTGGCAATGAAGACAGCGGAAGAACTACAAAGATACAAAGATCAATTAGCAGATGTAAATAACATGCTCAAACGGTATTTGTCAAAAGAAGCTCAAACACAAAAGGTAATAACAGATCTACGCAGAGAAAGGGACGCATACTCCAGAACGATACAGTTCCAGAATCAAGAGATCGAGAGACGGGAAAATCAACTGGCCAATCAAAAAGAAAGAGTAAACAGTATGGAAAAGCAGGTTGCAGACATGAAGACATCCAGAGATGCGGCTTTGTCCAACGAATTCTACCTAGAAGAAGCTTTTCTGCAAACACAAGCAGAGATTTTGCTCACCAAAGCCATAGCCTTAAGTTCTGTAAGAATAGATGCACAGCTAATCGAACCGGACACCCTCAAACAATTGTTAGAAACACTAAAGAAAAAGATCGCCCGCACCTTTAGATTAGCTAGAAATATGTACTTAGAAGGCATTATAGATGAGCAGTAGTTTTGTAAAACCTGCGGGTTCGAGTCCACCGTGCGTGCCAGAGTGTTAGCGGCTGCCGGATTGGAAATGTATAACTGAATCTTGTTCGCACGAGCGAAAAGTTGTTACAGACAGTTTGTAAAAGTTATATAAATCAAAGAAAGACGCGCCAGTGACGTTCCGTGGTGGATCACCAGACTGTCTGTCTGGGTGACTGAGTGGGGCGTTACTGTAGTGTTTGTTTGCATAATTTCAAGTAGTCTGAGTTTTATGTTCGCCTTTTGTCTTGTCTACCGTCGACATCTGTTTTGTTTGTTAACTTTATAGACGTTCGAGAGATCACCAGACTGTCTGTCTGGGTGATTTGTCTGTAGCGTTACTGTGTGTCGAGTTGATTAATTCAGAGTATCTTATCGAATTTCTGAGTATTCTGTGTGTATCTGTGTTTTGTCTTGTCTGTTGTCTGTTGGTATCCATTGCGGTTGTGAGTATCAGTTAGTTCGCGTATCGTGTTGTCTCTTTTCTTGAAATGTTCTGCAAGTGTATGGCGAAGTCTGTGCAGTCGTGGTACCGCTTCTGGTATCCGGGTTGTATTAAGTTGTCTTAGTATCGAGGTCCAGGTTCATACAGCAAAGTTTAAGCTACAGTAGGATTTCTTGGGTTGCTTACTGAACCTTCAGTACGGTGTATCTGAACACTTGGACTTGGATTCTCTGTGTCTTCGAACATTGGTAGGATTGTGGTACCCATTTGGTAAAGGTTGACGATTACTCTTGTTTCTGGTATTTTCAGTAAGTTATGTGCAGATGCAACATAGCATCTTAGCGTATTCGGTACACGTGGCTCAGCTAAACTGTGAACTGTAATATCTAAGTACAACAAATTCTTGATAGAGCTCTCAGCATCAGAATATTGCTGTGTGTAAGTGGTTAGTTTGGGAACTAAGTATAGGGCCTCTGTCTAACAGACCCCTTCCACTCCCAAGAACCCAAGAATTGCTTAGACGCACTTCTGACAGATAGAATAACAGCGTTTAACAGCACGTACATGTACACGTGCGCGTACACGTCCACTTATGGATTCACATACATGTATGCATATGCGTACACATGCACGTCCACGTATGCCTATAGGTACGCGTACCCGTACGCATATGCGTACGCATACACGTACGTGTACACGTACGCGTACATGTACACGTACACGTACACGTACACATACACGTACATGTACACGTACACGTACACATACATCTACACGTACACGTACACATACATCTACACATACACGTACATCTACACATACACATGCACGTACACATACACGTACACATACACATAGACAAACACATACACGTACACATACACATACACATACACGTACACATACACGTACACATACACATACACGTACACATAGACATACACATAGACATACACATACACATACACATACACATAGACATACACATACACATACACATACACGTACACATACACATACACGTACACATACACGTACACATACACATACACGTACACATACACATACACGTACACATAGACATACACATACACATAACATACACATACACATACACATACACATACACATACACATACACATACACATACACATACACATACACATACACATACACATACACATACACATACACATACACATACACATACACATACACATACACATACACATACACATACACATACACATACACATACACATACACATACACATACACATACACATACACATACACATACACATACACATACACATACACATACACATACACATACACATACACATACACATACACATACACATACACATACACATACACATACACATACACATACACATACACATACACATACACATACACATACACATACACATACACATACACATACACATACACATACACATACACATACACATACACATACACATACACATACACATACACATACACATACACATACACATACACATACACATACACATACACATACACATACACATACACATACACATACACATACACATACACATACACATACACATACACATACACATACACATACACATACACATACACATACACATACACATACACATACACATACACATACACATACACATACACATACACATACACATACACATACACATACACATACACATACACATACACATACACATAGACATACACATACACATACAGACAAATAGGCATAGGCATCCATATGCATACACATGCATAGACATACATACACATACATACACATACCCATACATATACACATAGGTTTATGCATACACATATGCATACACATATGCATACCCATACCCATACGCATACGCATATGCATACACAAATGCATACAATTATGCATATGCATATGCATATGCATATGTTACAAAGAGGATTGGCCTCCCTGCAACAGTGAAAGAGAGAGAAGAGAGAGCGTACGTCGCCATGCTCTACAACAGAACAAAAGAAAACACATCTACACGTAACCCTAGGCGCACAAAAATCAAGAACTACGACCGTCAAGAAACAAGCACAAACACTCTAACTAACAAAACAAGAAACCAAGAAGACGTCACAAGCCATATCTGGCGACGCAAATTGGAGAGGCTTTGTTCATTAACCAAGTCCCATATTTATACAAAAAGGTGTGGCCTTTAAAGGCTCTTCCCACTCAGCCTTCTCCCAACCCTCCAAATGATCTTTAGTCAATAAATGAAAGTGTGCCCAAATGTTCCCTTAACACTGGCACACACGGTGGACTTGAACTACCACATCCCTTGATCAATGATAGCCTCCTCAACAAGATAAAAAATACATGGGAACCATTTATAGGCTGGGAACCTTTATACAACATGTCATTCAAGCAAAGGAATTCACCTAATCTCGACGAGTGTTTCAATCCGCGAGCCTCCACATCACTCATGCCCGAGGACACCGGTTCCATCACACTTACCAAGATTAAATACAACAAGTCAAGCCTTCACATTAAGGCCAAACATATCCAAACAAAGTCTAAAAATAAGAACCCAACCCATATACAATCTCCATGTACATTTTCATAATGCTAAAGTGGTAGCACCGTTCTTGGAATAGAATAGTCCAACTCTATCGATATCAGCCTCTCTAATCATCTCGTCAACTTCGTCATCGCTGAGTTCTCTCCTCTTGTGCTTCCGACTGTAGCTTACTTGCCTGTTCCAGCTGAAATGCGACTTCCATTTTTGCACTGCACAAATCCAACGCCTGCTGCTCTACTTCATGTCTTGTGAAAGTTAGGAGGTCCTTCTCAGCATCAAGAGCAGCTCTCTCTTTAATTAATCCCGAAATCTCCCCCTTAAGAGATCCCTAATCTGTTCAAGTTCTGCTCTTGTAGATTCTAGCATGCTCGCAGATGCTTGTTACTTTTCCTTCTCCTCTTGGACAAGATTCTCAAAAACGGTTGCAGCTTCCTTCTGTGCTTTTGCTTCTAAAGCCAATTCCGCTACTACAGCAGCCTCTGCAACAGATTGTGCTTCTAATCTAGCAAGTTCCTCTGATACAAGCTCCCAAGCTTCCCTCTGCTCTCCAGCACTGATATCCATGAGTAATGCAGGCCAAGCATTTTTGTGTACCTTTTCGAGATCAATAAATCCAAATTTATCCTGAAGTGCCATGACAGTTGTGGAAGTAACATCTCTGTCCAGGGCTGCACTCTTCCGCTCTAAAGCAATTTTCCAAGTAACCAAATCCTGTCGGGTAAGAGGACTATCTGGAGAGAACACATCAAAATTCTTTTCTTTGACTACATGTTCCTCATCTATCAACCTGCTAGAAAGCAAACCCGCCTCAGCCAAGCCTTGAATAGCAGGGAAGTCCGGATGAGGAGTTACATCATGATAAGCAAGTACTGAAGAATTGTCAATGAACATTGCTGGAATAACCTTGTGGGCAAGACTTTTTGTGAGTACTGCGTTTGCTGTCATTAACCACCGTGCATATTCTCTTCGAGTGCAAATATCACCCGATTCAGCATCAATGACCTTCAGAATTTGAAGTGCAGCCAGAATCTGTTCGTGCACATTGTCGATTTGGACAGGTACTATTATCTCTCCGCATGAATTAGATGGTGTGCCTGCAGGATGCAGGGGGTAGTTATGGCAGTGGGCAAGAACTTCTCAATTGTCCGAGCTGCTGCAAACAAATCAGCCCTTTGGTTGTCATCTTCTTGGCTTGCAATCTTCTGAGAATGCCCCTCGTTTTCAGCATTTGCAGTATGTTCAACATTCAATTCCTCTGCAACCTCAGTGACCTCGGTATCCTGCATAGAAGACTCGTTTGAAATAGGATTTTCACCACCTACATTAGCTGCCGAATCAGACTCATCAGGGACATTGCCACCATCAGTTGTAAAGAGTGAGGCAACCTCGTCAATGTTCTCAATTACACCAAGAGATACTTCATTCTTATGAATAGCAGAGGCATGTCTGACCTCAGGATCTACTGGCTTCTCCTCAGAAATTCTCTCATCCATTTCGTCTTTTGATGCAGAAGAGGTAGCGAAGCCACCTTCTAAGTTTTCGACTTCAATCTCAATGCTTTGCAGGTTTGGAATTTGTGAACCTTTCTCAAGCTGCACATCGGCATCATCATTAACATCCTTTTCAGCTTCTGGTGAGGCACCTCCACTGGTCTCAGCCACTTCAACATTTTCATTAAGCTCTACATCTCCTTGCACATCTGAATTCTCTTTTATCTTAGAGTCGTGACTTGAAGCTACTTCGGTTTGAGGAGGTGGAGCTGTGAATGCTCTTGCTATATCTCTTTTCGAATAAATGCTACGTGCTCCAAGTGCGAATCCAAATGCCAAAACAATCACACCTGCCGTCTTCACCCATCCTGTCACATTGCTGATGCTTGTAGGTTGGGATCCCTCTGAGGTCCAGCCGGAAAAAGTGTCAGAGTTCGCTTGACCCAGAATCCAGGAACCCGAGCCTGAACCCGAACCACTGGTAGGTTTATCCTCATTCGTTTCAAATGCACGCTTCTCTTGAATAAGTTTTCATCGTTTTCCAAAGCTCTACATCGGATACTATTGGCAACTTCAGTCTTACGTGCCAATATGCTCGGTTGAGAACAAGAAAGTCGAGTCTGTCGGGAACAAAAATAGATGATAGTCGCATAACCACGATATAGAATTTGATCGCACAGACAATTCCATTCGACAAGAAACTGAAAACGAATGTTTCAACAGACGAAGAACGACACTCGCATCGGATGGAAGAAAGCCGAGCAAAGTAGCAGCTTTAAAATTTTCGGTGATAGAAGGAATAATCCAGAAGTCCGCACCCACGCTTATAAGTAGAGACAAGGGAATACTGTGTGTTTTGCTTCAATAGCGAACTCAATACGGGGAGCAAGGAGAAAAAGCATAGAACTTGCTAATAATGTAGCGTTGCAGTAGTCTGCATGAATCACTGTCGCAGGTCCTAACGACGATTCAAAGCTAGGGTTTAGGACTCTGTAACTGATGTACCAAAGCGACCGCACAAGCCCGACGTTTACGAGCGCTGTTTTGCTACGTTGGAAGCTCCACATGAGCCGGTAGAGCCGCTTGGGGTCGAACACGAAGACGGCGCCAAATGTTACAAAGAGGACTGGCCTCCCTGCAACAGTGAAAGAGAGAGAAGAGAGAGCGTACGTCGCCATGCTCTACAACAGAACAGAAGAAAACACATCTACACGTAACCCTAGGCGCACAAAACCAAGAACTACGACTGTCAAGAAACAAGCACAAATACTCTAACTAACAAAACAAGAAACCAAGAAGACGTCACAAGCCATATCTCGCGACGCAAATTGAAGAGGCTTTGTTCATTAACCAAGTCCCATATTTATACAAAAAGGTGTGGCCTTTAAAGGCTCCTCCCACTCAGCCTTCTCCCAACCCTCCAAATGATCTTTAGTCAATAAATGAAAGTGTGCCCAAATGTGCCCTTAACACATATGTATACACATGGATATGCATGTGCATATGCATACACATAGGCATATGAATACTCATAGGCATACGCATACTCATACGCATATGCATACGCATATGCGTATGCATATGCATATGCATACGTGTACACGTATGCATACGCATACGCACCTGCATACGCATACGCATATGTACACACACCCGCATACAGATACACATACACATACCCATACACATACATATACACATACACATACACATACACATACACATACACATACACATACACATACACATACACATACACATACACATACACATACACATACACATACACATACACATACACATACACATACACATACACATACACATACACATACACATACACATACACATACACATACACATACACATACATATACATATACACATACACATACACATACACATACACATACACATAGACATACACACATACACATACACATACACATACACATACACATACACATACACATACACATACACATACACATACACATACACATACACATACACATACACATACACATACACATACACATACACATACACATACACATACACATACACATACACATACACATACACATACACATACACATACACATACACATACACATACACATACACATACACATACACATACACATACACATACACATACACATACACATACACATACACATACACATACACATACACATACACATACACATACACATACACATACACATACACATACACATACACATACACATACACATACACATACACATACACATACACATACACATACACATACACATACACATACACATACACATACACATACACATACACATACACATACACATACACATACACATACACATACACATACACATACACATACACATACACATACACATACACATACACATACACATACACATACACATACACATACACATACACATACACATACACATACACATACACATACACATACACATACACATACACATACACATACACATACACATACACATACACATACACATACACATACACATACACATACACATACACATACACATACACATACACATACACATACACATACACATACACATACACATACACATACACATACACATACACATACACATACACATACACATACACATACACATACACATACACATACACATACACATACACATACACATACACATACACATACACATACACATACACATACACATACACGTACACATACACATACACATACACATACAAATACACATACACATATACATACCCATATGCATATGCGTACACATACACATACACATACACATACACATACACATACACATACACATACACATACACATACACATACACATACACATACACATACACATACACATACACATACACATACACATACACATACACATACACATACACATACACATACACATACACATACACATACACATACACATACACATACACATACACATACACATACACATACACATACACATACACATACACATACACATACACATACACATACACATACACATACACATACACATACACATACACATACACATACACATACACATACACATACACATACACATACACATACACATACACATACACATACACATACACATACACATACACATACACATACACATACACATACAGATACACATACACATACACATACACATACACATACACATACACATACACATACACATACACATACACATACACATACACATACACATACACATACACATACACATACACATACACATACACATACACATACACATACACATACACATACACATACACATACACATACACATACACATACACATACACATACACATACACATACACATACACATACACATACACATACACATACACATACACATACACATACACATACACATACACATACACATACACATACACATACACATACACATACACATACACATACACATACACATACACATGCACATGCACATACACATACACATGCACATACACATACACATGCACATGCACATACACATACACATACACATGCACATACACATACACATACACATACACATACACATACACATACACATACACATAGCACATACACATACACATACACATGCACATACACATACACATACACATGCACATACACATACACATACACATACACATACACATACACATACACATACACATACACATACACATACACATACACATACACATACACATACACATACACATACACATACACATACACATACACATACACATACACATACACATACACATACACATACACATACACATACACATACACATACACATACACATACACATACACATACACATACACATACACATACACATACACATGCACATGCACATACACATACACATACACATACACATACACATACACATGCACATACACATGCACATTAACACATACACATACACATACACATACACATACACATACACATACACATACACATACACATACACATACACATACACATACACATACACAAACACATACGCATACCATACACATACACATACACATACCATACACATACACATACACCTACACATACGCATACACATACGCATACACATACGCATACAGATACACATACACATACAATACAGAATACACATACACATACACATACACATACACATACACATACACATACACATACACATACAGATACAGATACACATACACATACACATACACATACACATCACATACACATACCATACACATACACATAACACGATACACATACACATACACATACACATACACATACACATACACATACACATACACATACACATACACATACACATACACATACACATACACACATACACATCACATACCATACACATACACATACACATACACATACACATACACATACACATACACATACACATACACATACACATACACATACACATACACATACACTACACATACACATACACATACACATACACATACACATACACATACACATACACATACACATACACATACACATACACATACACATACACATACACATACACATACCATACACATACACATACACCATACACATACACATACACATACACATACACATACACATACACATACACATACACATTACACATACACATACACATACACATACACATACACATACACATACACATACACAATACACATACACATACACATACACATACACATACACATACACATACACATACACACACATACACATACACATACACATACACATTACACATACACATACACATACACATACACATACACATACACATACACATACACATACACATACACATACACATACACATACACATACACATACACATACACATACACATACACATACACATACACATACACATACACATACACATACACATACACATACACATACACATACACATACACATACACATACACATACACATACACATACACATACACATACACATACACATACACATACACATACACATACACATACACATACACATACACATACACATACACATACACATACACATACACATACACATACACATACACATACACATACACATACACATACACATACACATACACATACACATACACATACACATACACATACACATACACATACACATACACATACACATACACATACACATACAGACACATACACATACACATACACATACACATACACATACACATACACATACACATACACATACACATACACATACACATACACATACACATACACATACACATACACATACACATACACATACACATACACATACACATACCATACACATACACATACACATACACATACACATACACATACACATACACATACACATACACATACACATACACATACACATACACATACACATACACATACATCACATACACATACACATACACATACACATACACATACACATACACATACACATACACATACACATACACATACACATACACATACACATACACATACCATACACATACACATACACATACACATACACATACACATACACATACACATACACATACACATACACATACACATACACATACACATACACATACACATACACATACACATACACATACACATACACATACACATACACATACACATACACATACACATACACATACACATACACATACACATACACCATACACATACACATACACATACACATACACATACACATACACATACACATACACATACACATACACATACACATACACATACACATACACATACACATACACATACACATACACATACACATACACATACACATACACATACACATACACATACACATACACATACACATACACATACACATACACATACACATACACATACACATACACATACACATACACATACACATACACATACACATACACATACACATACACATACACATACACATACACATACACATACACATACACATATGTGAAGAGATGGATAGGTATGTGCTTGAAGATGAAGAGGTGTTGCAAAATCCTTGATCTACACCAGCCAAATGAACTCCAAAAGTATATGGTGGGCCCTTTTAGCTTGCCAATGGATGTATTAGACACCCTATGTACCTTGGAAGATCACTCTCAAAAAGATATATCAAAACAGATAAGTTGGAGTTAGCTCAGAGGTGAAAACTTGCTATTCTTGGTTCATACATCTGTCTAGTGTTTTAGATAATTCTCTGAGCACAGTAGCAATTAGCTTAATTCCTCTTGGGGAAGTCTAGGTAACGTAAAGATCTAACTTTCAAGAGTAATCTCATCAAAAATAATAAACCACACACTGAGAATGAGTTTTAACAAATGATGACATCATCCCGATTTTCACGGGCTGCTACAGTTTGAGACCAGTGAGTAGAAAAATAAACATAACCCAAAAGGTAGGAATCTAATGATTAGGAAAATTTGTATGGTTATACCAGATAGTAAGCTGAATCCAACAAGCTTTAAATCATGGAATTTGGATGAGTAACCACTGAGAAATGGCTCTGAGAAGGTGAGTGAAAAAGTCGGGTAACTGACAGAGAAGTGAAGATGAATAGACCCATTTGACTTTAAATGAACATAACTGAAGATTGCAACATCCAAATGACATGAAAATTTGTGAGAATATAGTAGACTTATAGAGCTAACTTTACCAAGTTAATCACTGAAAATGAGGCACCAAGCGCAGAGAAAACATCTCTGCAAGTTGACTGAGAAAACTGAGAGATATGGCACTCAGTAGTACACTTCACAAGAACATGGAAATATGAACCCAAATGATAATGAAAATGAAATTATATTGCTTGTAAAATACAATGGACTTACTGATACATATGTGTGCCTTGTAATCACACGTTGATATGGCATAAAGCTCAACTCTTGGAGGTCTTCACATAGGTCTCTCTAATTACGACTAAAACTGCCATCTATTTATAGTTGAGTTTGGGAGGCTAACTTCCCTCAATCACTCTCCAATCAATTAATGATTGATTTGATTCTCTAGCTACCACAAATCATGAATTCGTGGCTCCTCTTTCCATTCTTGATCAAGTGGACTCAACCACTTAAGATTCTCTTACTTTTACATTAAGTAAACTCTTCAAAAGTTACAAGAGGTAGTTCACAAGTGAACTTTACATAGTCTTCATTTTAAGGCTTTTTCTATGACTTTGTGGGACTCAAGCCAATACTTAGGCTTGTCATAGACTTGCTCCAACAGCTCCCCCTCGAGCCAAGTATGCTTGAGGTCTTCAATCTTCCAAAGATTACCTGCAACCAATCATAGCCTTGAATTTGCAAAGCTTTGTACCATCCAATGCTTTGGTTAGAATATCTGCATGTTGTTGATGAGTGGACACATATGATATTTGAATCTCTTTGCTTAGAACCTTTTCTCATACATAGTGATAATGAACTTCAATATGTTTAGTCCTTGCATGAAAAATAGGATTAGAAGCCAAATGAATAGAACTCATATTGTCACAAAAAATAGTTGGAGTTCCAAACTCCAATTCAGATCTTTAAACAATGTCTTCATCCACATAGCTTCTTGAGTAGCTATGGCAAGACCTCTATATTCAGCTTCAGTAGAAGAGAGAGCAACTGTGGGTTGCTTCTTGGATGACCATGAAATAAGCTTTGAACCTGCAAAGGTAAGATAACCTGAAGTGCTCCTTCTATCTTCCTTGGAGCCAACCCAATCTGCATCAGAAAATAGCTTCAAACCTAAATCAGATACATAAGGATAATAAAGTCCTTCATTTATGGTTCCTTTGAGATACTTGAGAATCCTTTTGGCAGCATCCATATGTGGTTTCCTTGGTGTGTGCATAAATTGACTTAGCACACTCACACTGTAACATATATCTACTCTTGTCAATGTGGCATAGTTGAGACTACCCACTAGACTTTGATATGATGTGATGTCCTCTATGAGTTCACCTTCATGTGAGCTCAATTTGTGATTGACCTCCATTGGAGTACCTGCAATCTTACAATCTTGCATCTTGAATTTTGCCAACATGTCCTTAATGTACTTTCTTTGAGTGAGAAACAAACCATGATCTTTGTAGACAACTTCCAAACCTAGAAAGTAGGTAAGTGAACCCAAATCACTTATCTTTAACTCTTCTCTCATCTGATCTTTGATCTTCTTCATACCATCTACATCATTTCCTATATCATCTACATATACACATAGGTAGATGACCTCAGAGTTACTCCTTTTAATAAAGAGTGAAGGATCTGCCTTGCTTGGTTGAAAGCCTTTGTCCTGCAAGAATGAAACAAGCCTGAAATTCCAAGCTCTTGGAGCTTGCTTGAGACCATACAATGCTTTGTTAAGTTTACACACATAATCAGGATAAACTTGATTCTCAAAACCAGGTGGTTGTGCCATATATACCTCTTCTGTTATCCAACCATTCAAAAATGCATTCTTTACATCTAGTTGAAGAATCTTCCAATTTTTGGAAGAGGCAATACTAAGCAAAACCCTAATAGTAGGCATCTTTGCCACAGGAGAGAAGATCTCCTCATAATCAATTCCCTGAGTTTGTGCGAAGCCTTTTGCTACAAGCCTTGCCTTATACCTGTTAATGGAACCATCAGAATTCTTCTTGAGTTTATAGACCCATCTTGAGCCTATTACCTTCATGGATGAAGTCTTGGGCACAAATCCCAAGTGTTGTTTTCCTCAAGTGCTTCAATCTCTTCCTTCATTGCATGCTTCCATTCTGTTTTTGCTTTGGCCTCTTCAAATGATGATGGCTCCTCTTGGTTTATGTCCTGTGCTATGTAGATAGAATGTTTAGTTACTAATGAGGTGTCAAACCCATACCTTTCTGGTTTTTTCTTTTCCCTCATAGATCTTCTTAGGCCATGATGTGATGATTCTGCCTCATGTCCAAGTTCCTGCAATTTTGCTTTACCTTTAGACTTCCATGCTTTGATCTTTTCTATGTGAGATTCTTCATCATCCTCTGAGGGGTCTTGTTCTTCAATCTTTGATTGTTCTGTACCAAGCTTTGGAAAATCTTCTTCAAGATCATATGGTAAATTGATCTTCCTGCATGAATCTTCATACCATGAATTGTTTTCCTCAAAAACTACATCTCTGCGTACCAAGAATCCTTTGTTGGTAGGGTTGTATAACCTGTAGCCCTTTTGATTGTTGTCATATCCAATAAATACACACCTTTCTGCCTTTGGATCCATCTTGCCTCTAAGTGTGAAGGAACATGAGCAAAAGCAATACATCCAAAAATTTTACAATGATCTAAGCTTGGTCTTCTTCCATTCCAAGCCTCATATGGAGTCATCCCATCAAGGGATTTTGAAGGCAACCTGTTAATCAAGTAAGTGGCTGTAGATACAGCCTCAGCCCATAAGTAATTAGGTAAATGCTTTTCATTTAACATAGACCTTGCAGCTTCAACAATTGTCCTATTCCTCCTTTCTGCCACTCCATTTGCTCAGGAGTGTACCTTGTAGTCTTTTGATTCCTCTTTCTTGAAGAAAAGAATCAAACTCATGGGAGAAGTATTCTCCCCCTCCATCTGACCTTAGCCTTTTTAGTGATTTACCTATTTGATTCTCCACAAGAGCCAAATATCTTTTGAAACATGAAAAAACTTCATCTTTGTGTTTCATAAAGAATAGGATAGTCCATCTGCTGCAATCATCAATAAAGGAAACATAATACCTTGATCCAGATATTGAAGCTTCCTTGCTAGGTCCCCATACATCTGTATGAACCAACTCCAAGAGATCTCCATGCATATAACCTTTCTTCATGAATGGTAACCTGTGAGACTTTCCAAATTGACATGCACTACACTTATAAATCATATGTTGTTTTGACAAATTAGGGAGTCCAAGTACACTTTGGTCCCTGCAAATTTTCTTTAATGACCTTTCACCAATATGTGCTAACCTTTTGTGCCATACTTCCAATTCTGTGAGTGTCTGACTACCATAATTAAAGAGAGCAATGTTTCTAGTGTCTTGTAATTCAAATGTGAACAATCTACCTGTCTTTTCACCTTTTGCAATTCTTCTGAATCCTTGACTTGGATCTTCAACAAATGCTCCTGCTTTTGTGAACCTGACTTGCAACCCTTTCTCTACTATCTGCCCAACACTTATCAAATTCTTTGTAATGGTAGGGACATAGAGTACCTTACTGAGTAGGTTGATGTTTCCATCAGGTGCTTTGACATTGCCTATTTTCTCCACAGGATGTTTTGTATCATCTCCTGTTTGTACCTCATGCTTATTCCTTGGATCTTCTAAATCTGATAGGAGTGCCACATTTCCTACCACATGATTTGAACAACCTGAATCTATGTAGAAAACATGCTCATCAGATTTACCTTGTGGCATAGCCATGTTCATGATCAATAATGAGTCCTCTTTGTTTGAGTCTTCTATGTAGTTATTGTAGTCTCTCCTTCCTTTGTAGCCTCCTTGATAGTTTGAATGATTGTAGTTGTTGTAATTGCCATGGTAGTTGTTGAACCTTCCTCTTGAGTATCCATAACTTCCTCTATTGTATCCTCTGCCTCTTTGATTCATGGAATTCCTAAAGCAATTTTCAGTTGTATGATTAGTTAATCCACAAATAGAACATGAGTTGGAGTCTTGGGATCTCCCCCTGCCTTGTCTACCTCCTCTTCCTCTACCTCTGCCATGTCTTCCTCTACCTGAATAGTTAGCTTGATATGTACCTGCTTCATCATCCACTTTCTTTGCCTTTCCTTTGTTATCTTTGGACTTGCTTTTATCAGTGTATAAAGCTGAAGATTGATTACCTTTAGAGCTTTCTCCATTTTTGATAAGCTTTGCCTCTTGGGTAAGTAGTTGTCCAATGAGTGTATTGAAATCAGGTACATGCATGTCCATGTACAAATCCATAGTTGTGGTGAATGCTTCCCACTTATCATCTGCCTTCAAGCCATTGATGACCTGCCTTACAATTTGATCTTCATCTATTACCTCTCCAATGCTTCCCAACTGATCCGCTATGTCGTTGAGCTTTGTGACAAAATCAGTCACATTTTGTTTGGGAGCCTTCTTGAGAGTTGTGAAATCCAGCCATAGTTGATGCTTCCTAGCTTTAGTACTTGAAGAAAAGAAAGCTTTAAGTGCATCCCACACTTCTTGAGATGTCTTACAACTTCTAATGTGAGGCAACAAAAAATCTGAGATAGAGTTGAGGAGATAAGACCTTGCAAGTGCATCCTTGGAGCACCATGTGCTCAATCTTTCTTGCTCTTCTTGTGTTGGTTGACTTTTGTTCCTGAAACTTGGCATAACTTCATCTCCAACCACATAACCATCTAAACTTCTACCTTGGAGATAGGCTTCCATTCTTAATGACCAAGCTGAGTAGTTACCTCTGTCTAATTTATCAATTGATGAAGGAAATCCATCTGCCATGTTGTCCAACCTTGCTCTGATACCACTGTGAAGAGATGTATAGGTATGTGCTTGAAGATGAAGAGGTGTTGCAAAATCCTTGATCTACACCAGCCAAATGAACTCCAGAAGTATATTGTGGGCCCTTTTAGCTTGCCAATGGATGTATTAGACACCCTATGTACCTTGGAAGATCACTCTCAAAAAGATAGACCAAAACAGATAAGTTGGAGTTAGCTCAGAGGTGAAAACTTGCTATTCTTGGTTCATACACCTGTCCAGTGTTTTACATAATTCTCTGAGCACAGCAGCAATTAGCTTAATTCCTCTTGGGGAAGTCTAGGTAACTTAAAGATCTAACTTTCAAGAGTAATCTCATCAAAAAATAATAAACCACACACTGAGAATGAGTTTTAACAAGTGATGACATCATCCCGATTTTCACGGGCTGCTATAGTTTGAGACCAGTGAGCAAAAAAATAAACATACCTAAAAATTTAGGAATCCAATGATTATTAAAATTTGTATTGTTATACTAGACAGTAAGCTAAATCTAACAAGCTTTAAATCACTGAATTTAGATGCATAACCACTGAGAAATGGCTCTGACAAGGTGAGTCAAAAAGTCAGGTACCTGACAAAGAAGTGAAGATGAACAGACCCTGTTGACTTCAAATGAACATAACTGAAGATTGCAACATCCAAATGATATGAAAATTTGTGAGCATATAGTAGACTTATAGATCTAACTTTACCAAGTTTAATCACTGAAAATGGAGCACCAAGCTCAGAGGAAACTACTCTGCAAGGTGACTGAGAAAACTGAGAGATATGGCAGTGAGTAGTACACTTCACAAGAACATGGAAATATGAACCCAAATGATAATGAAAATGAAAGTATATTGCTTGTAAACTACAATGGACTTACTGATACATATGTGTGCCTTGTAATCACACCTTGATATGGCATAAATCTCAGCTCTTAGAGGTCTTCACATAGGTCTCTCTAACCACCACTAAAACTACCATCTATTTATAGTTGAGTTTGGGAGGCTAACTTCCCTCAATCACTCTCCAATCAATCAATGATTGATTTGATTCTCTACCTACCACAAATCACGAATTCGTGGCTCCTCTTTCCATTCTTGATCAAGTGGACGCAACCACTTAAGATTCTCTTACTTTTACATTAAGTAAACTCTTCAAAAGTTACAAGAGGTAGTTCACAAGTGAACTTTACGTAGTCTTCATTTTAAGGCTTTTTCTATGACTTTGTGGGACTGAAGCCAATACTTAGGCTTGTCATAGACTTGCTCCAACAACATACACATACACATACACATACACATACACATACACATACACATACACATACACATACACATACACATACACATACACATACACATACACATACACATACACATACACATACACATACACATACACATACACATACACATACACATACACATACACATACACATACACATACACATACACATACACATACACATACACATACACATACACATACACATACACATACACATACACATACACATACACATACACATACACATACACATACACATACACATACACATACACATACACATACACATACACATACACATACACATACACATACACATACATAGACACATACATAGATACATACACATACACATACACATACGCATACACATACGCATACACATACACATATGCATACACATACACATACACATACACATACACATACCCATACACATACGCATATACATACGCATACACATACACATACAAATACACATACACATACACATACACATACACATACACATACACATACACATACACATACACATACACATACACATACACATACACATACACATACACATACACATACACATACACATACACATACACATACACATACACATACACATACACATACACATACACATACACATACACATACACATACACATACACATACACATACACATACACATACACATACACATACACATACACATACACATACACATACACATACACATACACATACACATACACATACACATACACATACACATACACATACACATACACATACACATACACATACACATACACATACACATACACATACACATACACATACACATACACATACACATACACATACACATACACATACACATACACATACACATACACATACACATACACATACACATACACATACACATACACATACACATACACATACACATACACATACACATACACATACACATACACATACACATACACATACACATACACATACACATACACATACACATACACATACACATACACATACACATACACATACACATACACATACACATACACATACACATACACATACACATACACATACACATACACATACACATACACATACACATACACATACACATACACATACACATACACATACACATACACATACACATACACATACACATACACATACACATACACATACACATACACATACACATACACATACACATACACATACACATACACATACACATACACATACACATACACATACCATACACATACACATACACATACACATACACATACACATACACATACACATACACATACACATACACATACACATACACATACACATACACATACACATACACATACACATACACATACACATACACATACACCATACACATACA